>ML822201.1:141822-177416 GCA_009831015.1 Picea engelmannii | reverse complement strand
AGAGTAAGAGGATTGTTTCAGAGGCGATGGACATAGACCCTGAACACACTGCCAGAAAGAAAATGAAAACCATCCAAACAGAGAAGTATGTAGACTTGGAGGATGAAGGGCTTAAAGAAAAAACATGTTTAGACATGGTGGAGGTGGCACAAGTGTAATTGAATCCAAAGATGATCAATTGGAAAGTGAAGGTAGTTCATGAGCCTTCCATAGCCAAAAATATTATTTTGCTCAGGCCTCAGAGGAAGCCTACCATTAAAAGGAAGATTTATCTAAATGCTATGCAGAAAAAAGAAAGGAATCACTAAGTAAGATCATGAATCTAATGCGTGAGGTAAATAAATCTTCCCAATACAAGTTTTCATTATTCATAGTCAGAGACATAGAAAGGAAAACATTCAACATTTCCATAGTAAAAGAAGATAAGGTCTCTAAGATCAAAATAAAGTATGATAATATCAGTGCCCCGAATAAGGTTCAATTCCACAAGCAGACTAGTGACCTACTATATTCAGATTATTTAAATTTAAATTTGAAAAATGCAAAATTAACACCACTAGCTACCAAGCTTGAAGGTCAGTTCAGGCAGGGAAAAGCAGTAAGTAAAGCATGGAAGATTCAAATAAAGAAACTTGAACCTGATGGCCCCAAAGAAATGAAAGCCTTGATGGATGAGAAAGACAAAGTTATTCTCAACCTAAAGAAAAAGTTAAAAATGCCTACTACATAGCATCCACATACTGCAGAACTTGTAGCATTGGAACAAAAAAAGGAAGCTTTCAAGAAGCAATCACTAGATTTTCAGGCTAAATTTCTGCAACTGGAAAAGGAAAAATTAGAATGGTCAAAAGAAAAGGCAAAAATTGCAACTAGAGTCATAGCTTTATCTTTTGATGTACCCTCTGTTACACCCTCTGATACTGAAATAAAGTCAGGCACTGAAGACATTGTCCATGCAATGTCTCAGGTTAGCTTAAAGGATGGGGAAATAAAATAATTGAAAGATAATATCAAGAAAATAGAACAAGAGGCACAAAAAAGGGATGAAAGAGTATCACAACTTAAAAAGGAAAATGTAGTCCTTCATGAAAAGGTGAATAAGCTAAACTCCAGGCTTAAAGGAAAAAGTATGTTACAAGGAGCCAAGCACATCATCTGGGTCTCCATATCAGTTGAGGTTACAAAACTCAGGACATGTCTAAATTTTGTTAATGATGAGGACAACATTGCAATTCTGGCTAAACATAGATGCAAATTTATTAATGAAACTTTATCAAAAAGACCAGCAGAATGGGCCCATAATGCTATCAATCTCCTTAATACAATGCCTTCATCAAGTTTGCAAACAATTGGGATCAAAGATATAACTACTTTGATAATATGGGATAGAAGAATCATAACCAAGAACAACCTCTCGAATTCACTCTAGAATAAAGTAGCCTAATTGGAAAAGAGTGTTCGGGATTTTAAGGATTTGTTTGAAGAACTATTTATCAAAGGTCTTCCATCATTCTGGGATGGAAATGGAAAGTTACATGAACATGAAGCCTACAATGCACTCTTGACACAAGTGAGGATGGATCACTCTAGGTTTGAAGACTTAGATGAAGTTTTAAAGGGGGCAATTGTGGTAGAAAAGTTAGCCATATATTTTGAAAATTTGAATAAATTTAAGATAATAAAATTCGACATGCATGTCATGTTGTATGCCTCTTGCATCGATTTGGAAATTTTAATAAAAGAAATGATGGATTATGATATTCCTTCTAAATTATAGTGGAAGGAAATAGTAAGATTGGGTAAAACTAAATGTAATTTTCGAGGTCCTAGTAAATGACCATCCAGTTGTCAACGGAGTATGGGTCTAGACATCATCCAATCATATTAAGACACTACCAAGGTCAAAGGGGCGAAGATAAGGATAAAGTTGCTAAAATATCTCAAGGATCATGATTTTCTGAACTACTTTTCTCTATTTTTGTAAATCGGTTTCAAACCAAATTTCATTGGTTTTTATAAATATTGTAACACAAAATGTACAAAGGGTGGGAGAAAGTTTGATGAATTGAGTATTTTGAGAGTGTTTGTGTTGTAATATTTTCGTGAAGAATTAATAAAGTTGGGTGATCCAAGGCTTCTGGGATCCAGTCTTGCTTCATAGATTCACGTGTGAGTAACTGTGTAGCATGTTCACTTCAGTGTATGTTCTTCTTTCAATTTATTGCTCTCTTTCCATATCTGAATGATATTCAATTAAAATATTGTTTCAGAATTCATCATGTTGATGGTCTGTCACATAGTTTAGAATATCAATGGTTTTTTCTTCTGTTAAACAATTTAAGAAATTTCAAAATCTGATTTCTTAAACTGTTGATTTATGTTTTTCTTCCACTTCCGTCCTTTCTGCTACAACGACATTTAAATTAAACCAACACACAGTTAATGTCTATATTTCCTCTAAAGTATTTTCCCATTAATTGACATATTACCCACATATTCATAAGCTTCAACCTTTTGACTCCATGCCCAATGGATTTCTCATATACTTAAACATCAAATCCCATACAAAAATTTATTCACAATCCAAGGACCTAACCTCAAGAAACAAAAAACAAATCAGTCCTTTTAGTGATTGATTTGGGAGAGAGCCCTCTCTGAGACTGGAAGGGTTATATTACAGTTTCTAATGTTGGTTTGTGGTTACCTCTGGGTTTCTTTTCTCAGCCTAAATAAATTATGGAGTGATAACAAAATTGAAGGATAAATTCTATTTCTTTTCAATGCAACACACATTGCATCCAAATGCTTAATGCTTTTATGTCAATATGTCAAGATTTTTGGAAATTATTTTCCACTTTAATTGCCCTACACATTCACTGAGGTTTGCATGCATTTGTGTTTGTAACTTTGTATATATTTTGTGACTGAATCATATCGTAACCATGACAAAGAAAAATAATATAAATATAGAATGAAAAAAAATGAAGCCACAACATACGATTTCAGAGCATTCTCTTACTGTATTACATAGGGTTCACTCCATAGTTATGATTTCCACATAATGTGGCTACCTTTATGAACAATTCTTCAAACAAATTCTTGAAATCTTGCACACTTTGTTCCATCTGTGTTGCTTTATTCAAAACTGATTTCAAAAGATCATGTTTTGCAATAATCCTTCTAGCCAAAATGATTAATGCAGTCATGTCTTTTACCCCAATGGTCTGAAGATCTACAGGAGGATCTGAGTTGAGAATATTAATGGCATTTTGTGCCCATTCAGATGGATTTTTGGATAAAGTCTCATCAACAACAATGCATCTATGCCTGGTTGTGATTGCTATATTATCCTTATCATTTACAAAATTCAAATATGATATAAATTTAGTAGCCTCGACAACTATAGAATCCTATATGATATGTTTAGCTCCTTGCAACAGACTTTTACCTCTTAATATTGAATTCAATTTATTAATCTTCTCGTGCAAGGCTACTTTTTCCTTTTGGACTTGGGATATATTTTCATCCTCTGTGCGCACTTCCTGCTCCAATTTCTCCATATTTTCCTTTAATTCTTTGATCTATCCTTCTTTCAAACTGACTTGTGACATAGCCTGAACAATGTATTCAATGGTTGATCCAGTTCCTGCAGCAGGGGATAAAACCATGGCTCTAGTCACCAACTCTACTTTTTCTTGAGACCATTCCATCTTTTCCTTTTCCGGCTACAAAAGATTAGCCTTATAATCCAATGCTTCTTTCCGAATTGTTTCTTTCTTCTGCTCTAAAGCTACAAATGTTGTTGTCTGTGGGTGTTCTATAGCAAATATCTTCAACTTTTTCTTCAAAATCTGAATTATTTTATCTTTTTCATCCATTAGAGACTTCAGACCTTGAGATCCTTCAGACTTGAGCCTTTTAAATTGAGTCTGCCAATCTTTGTTGGTTACTTTTTTTTTGTCTTAGTTGTCCTTCTAATTTTGCAGCAAAGAGTGTCAGCTTTAAATTTTTTAAATTTAAACTCAAATAATTAGAATATAACAAATCACTGGCCTGCTTATGGAATTCCACTTTGTCATGGGCACTTATATTGTCATATTTAATTTTAATCTTAGACACTTTATCCTCCTCTACAACTAAAATATTAAAAGTTTTATTTTCAGTATCCCTCACAATGAACAAGGAAGTTTTCTGTTGAGAAACTTTTTCCACTTCAAGAAACAAATCCCTCATTTCACCCAAAGCCACATTTCTTTTTTCAACATATTGTTTAGCTAGGTCTTCTCTCGATTGATAGGTTATATCATGTGCTTTATCAAACTAATATTTTTGACTGTGAAAGGCTCTTGAGCTGCCTTGAATTTCAAGCTGACTTATTTCCTCAATTTATACAATACTGGTACCACTTTCCACAATGTTCAAATTCACTTGATCTCTGGGTCCTTCATCTTCCAAATCTATAATCTGCTTTGGCTGAACAATTTTCATCTTATTTTTAGCAGTTTGTTCAACATCAATATCCATAGTCTCTGAAATGCTTCTTTTGTTGTACACACTGGCTTTGGGAATTTTAATCACCAACTTTTGAGGAGCTTGTTGTGTTTGTACTTGCTGCAAAGGTGCTTCCACATCAATACACACTTCCATATTAGCTAATTTGTCCAATCCTTCAACATACTCATGTTCATAAGGTGCATTTTATTGATTTGATGTGGATTATATTTTCTTCCTTGTATTTATGAAAAACCAAAATATTTGAGTTTTGCCTTAACCTGTGATAAACATGATATGGACTTAACAACAAAACGACCGATAACAAAGGGGAATTTAATGTTAGAGGCTATGTGCAAATTGATGAAGTTCTTTGTCTTAGAGATGATTCTTTGCCTGATGAACTCAAGATAAAAAATCTTAGGAATTAAGAAAACATGTAACAAGTAAGGAGACTCATGAAAACCATATACCCAAATCATTGTTGAATGCACAAAAAGTACCCAGTCTCCTACTCTGTTTTCTTGATTTGGTTGCAGGTGAATTTTCATGTCCTCCAAAACTCTGGATAAATTTGCATTAAAAATCATAGAATATATTCTTGACATGACCTTGTTGATGAGTATGAGTAAAGTGATTCTTTTACATTCAGTAGATACACAAGCTGCTTCAGGGATTTCTCCATGGTTACTTTCTAAGAAAACCTTTAACATATATGTATAATATCTGAAATCTTTCAAAGAGTGGAAACTCACTAGTTGCTTGTGAATGGTGTCAACAAGGAATTTATCAAAATTAATTCAGACCAACTGAACAGACTCTGACTTGAAAAAAATCAAAACAAAACCAAGCATCACTTCAACAACATATTTATCACTATCTAGACCTAGGACCTGACTCAACCGGGAACAAACCCACTGAACTTCAATGACCATCATGTTGATACTCATTAGTAAGGACAAAATTTCTGACATTTGTTCAAGTTTAATGATTTGTTGTAAAAATTGACTTTTGAGCTCTGGATGACATTATCTGTAAACCCTAATCATCTTTTCTTCATTGAATGACTCAAAATTTATGAAAAATGAATCTGGAATATTGAGTGACTTTCAAACTAACAGATTATCTGTTCTACACAGTATTAGAGACCCTTGTTTATTGACAATTACCCTCTCAGAATGGGAATATTGCTCAGCGCACCAACCTACGAATTAAGGAAATGGGAAAGAAAGATCGACAACATATGGGACAATGGAGGCATGGGCTGCTTCTAAAAATGGAATATTCTTTCGCTTTATATCAACGAAGTTGCTTCGAGACACAAAACTGGGGGAAATAGTGATATCATGATCAATTACATATGTAGCTCTGTCAATTAGGGCATCCTCATTACTTCAGGGTCTTGCCTTGCTACTGATAATATTATGGGATCCATGGTGACAGGATAAATACCTGGAAGTGAACTGTAATGGTGAAAAGTTGGGTTGCAACAGAAAATGGTGGTTGAAACAGTGTTCCAATGGTTCATGTGTTTGAAAATAATAAATAATGAAAATGTCACATCAACACTTTATATTTTTCAATTTGTGGAGATGTGGATTGGTGGTTTTGGAAAAACCCGCTTGTCAGTCCGAAATCAACCCGACGCTGACACATAATCCTCAATGGAAACTACGGTTTGGATTGCGGGACCACCCTTCATAATTATCCCCTGCACAACTTCAAATTCTGCAATGCTTCCTGGCTGTCGATTCTGATGGATCGTGATCAAAGTTATTTCGAGCCCGATCTAATTTATTTCTTCGCCAAATTTAACTACTTTGTGCCTTTTTTAACCTTCCTGTCAATATATCTATTTTTTTTTTTAAATAGATACATTTCATCTCTCTTGCGACCAGACAAATCGTCGACAAACTCTTTTGTGACGATCATCCTAGGTTTTCGTTCGTGCGACAATCGTCCTTGGTTGTCTCTCTTGCGATGATCATATTCGTTTGTCGTTCTTGAGACGATGAATGTTCGAAGTCTCTCTTGCGACGATCATCCTAGGTTGTTGTTCATGCGATGATTATCCTCGATCGTCTCTCTTGCGATGATCATCTTCATTTTTTTTTCTTGTGGCGATGATCGTTCGACGTCTTAATGCGATGATCATCCTCAATTGTCGTTCGTGCAAAGATCATCCTATGTTTTCATTCTTGCGACGATCATCTTTGGTTGTCGTTATTGCGATGATGACTATTGGTTGTCTCTCTTTCGAGGACCTACGTAGGTCGTCTCTCTTGCGATGACTTCTGTAGGTCGTCTCTCTTACGAAGATTGTCGTAGGTCGTCGCTCTTGTGACGTTATCCCAAGTTCTTCGCACTTTCGACGGCGTGTGAAGCGACTTTTGAGGGGCCCAAGATTCATCGCAATATCCACGACATAACTTCGCAAGAGCGTTGAAATGGTCGTCACAAAATGACCTAAATTTACTAGTGCCATTTTAAATTACCTTGGTTCTAATTTGGCTTATGTCACCCCTCAAACTATTGAGAAATGTAAATTGCAGCAAGTTAAACATGTTAAATCCTTGCTAGTGCAACTGGCCACTAGAATCGTAAGGAAGGTAACAGAGGCCATACCAACATGCCAATTCATTATGAATGGATTACCCACCCGAGCAACCCTAAACATGCTCCCTTTAGGATCTTATGACCTGTTGATTGGCATGGACTGGTTGGCTACCCATAAAACCAAGTTGGACTGTTACAATAAAACTTTGGAGTGTGAAGATGGAGAAGGGAGAAGGATAACCCTAGAAGGGATTCAAAAGATTGTCTCAGTGAGAGAAATATCAACACTCCAAGTGAAGAAGTATTTCAGGAAGGGATGTCCCTTGTATGAAATACAAGTGTTGAACTCTATTGAGAACAACAAACCTAGCCTAGAGGATCATCCCATATTAAGAGAGTATAAAGATGTATTCCCAGAAGAGGTGTCAGGTCTACCTCCAAGAAGGTGTAGATTTTAACCTTGTACAATATTTACTACAAACAGATTTTCAAAGATACAAGGGAAAATACACACATTACACAGAGATTTTTTCCCTGGAAACCCAAACCCAGAAAACCAACATATTCTATATTCATTCATCATGTTACATTGTTTACAATACAATATACATATAGGAGCCAGCGGCATCCGAAACCCTAACCCAATGACCTGGATTAGTCAACAACCCTAATTCTTTAACCGGATATAGAAAACCATCGGCAAAAACCATGTGCCGAAAAACCGCACAACAATGGACACGAAAATTGAGGCAAAAATGTGACACGTTTCCTGAGGCAAAAAAAATCTCGAGGGCGCTGCCCCAGAACCGCCCCCCTACACCCCCCACACACCCAGCGCAATTTGGACACTACTAATCATGCAAAGAATATAACACATACCCACCATTCTCCCACTTGTTGTTTTCTTTGCATACAAGGGGTTTACAGGGTTACATAGTCAACAATCCAGGGCATCAATGCCCATGGCTCCTGATCTACACCAAGAGAACTTCTTATTGCTCACATATTTTGTTAATGAATCTGCAACATTCTCCAAAGTGTCCACTTTCATCAACAACACTTTCTTTTCTTCAACCATGTCTCTCACAAAGTGATATTAAATAACAATATGCTTTGTCTTTGAATGATAAGTTGGGTTCTTCGCTAGAAAAATTGCACTCTGACTATCACAATCTATCCTTACAACTTGTTGTACCAACCCAATACCTGAACACAATCTTTGTAACCATATTGATTCCTTACTTACATGAGTGGCTGCCATGTATTCAACTTCTGTAGTTGAAAGTGCCACGACATCTTGTCTTTTTCTCAAACAACTGATTGCTTCTCCAAACAGGTTAAACACATGAACGCTTGTATATCTCCTACGACCGATATCCCATCCCAATATGTATCCACAAAGCCATGTATATACAACACTCTATCCAATCTCGATCTTCCTTGGTAGCGCAATCCATAGCTAGCAGTGCCACGTAAATACCTAAAAATTGTTTTTACTGTTGTCCAATGCTCATTTCCCGGTTTTGACATATACCTGCTCAAAACTCCCACTACATGTGCAATGTTCGGTCTAGTACATACCATTGCATGCATAAAACTTCAAACTGCACTCACATATGGAACATGAGACATGTCCCCCTCTTCTTCATGTGTCTTGGGACGCTAATCAACAGATAAATTTACACCAACATGAATAGGGACCTTTATCGGTTTACAATCATGCATATTAAACCTCTGCAATATTGTCTCGACATATTTTCTCTTATTTAACCAGAGTTTCATGTTTTTCCAATATCTTTTAATTTCCATGCCCAAAATGAAATTTAAAGCACCGAGATCCTTCATGTCAAATTTAGAGGACAACTGAGTTTTCACATCTTGGATAATCTCCTTGTTGTTTCCTATCAACAACATGTCATCCACATATAAGACCAAATAAATCAAGTGATCACCAATTAATTTAAAATACACACAATTATCCTCTTTTCTTCTTGTGAAGCCAAGTCCCAACATACACGTATCAAATTTTTGATACCACATCCTTAGCGATTGTTTTAAACCATATAGGGACTTTTTAAGCTTGCACACCAACTCCTTCTTTCCCTTCACAACAAAACCTTCTGGCTGCTTCATATAGATTTCTTCTTCCAGATCCCCATGTAGGAATGTTGTCTTCACATCCATATGTTCTACTTCAAAATCAAATGTAGCAACAATAGATAAAAACAATATTATAGAAGTTAACTTGGAATCAAGAGAAAAAATCTCACCAAAATCAATTCCCTCAACCTGGGAATAACCCTTTGTTACTAACTGAGCTTTGTATTTCTCCACTTTGCCTTCTGCATTCAACTTCTTTTTAAATACCCATTTGTTGCCAATGGGATTTCTTCGAGCCGACAACTCCAATAGATTCCAAGCCTCATTCTTATCCAAGGATGCCGTTTCTTCATCCATGGCCTTTTTCTAGATCTTTCCATCCCCTGAATCCACTGCCTCCCTGACAGTTTTAGGATCATCATCAGTAATAGAAAAAGAAAAATTTGAATGGAAATCAGATGGAGTATATCTTTCCCATATCCTTCTTTCTCAAACCGATCTCCTCAATATTGGAGTATGAGGATCTTCTTCTTCTGATTCATGTTCTTCTGCAGAGTATGATTCATCATCCTTTAAATCAAATTCTATTTTCTTTGGTTCTTCCTTAATTGGTAGGACTCCATGTTTAACAACATCCTTCATTTCTCTAAATACAACATCTCGACTATACACAACCTTATTATTTTCTGGGTTCCAAAGCTTATAACCTTTAAGACCATCTTTATACCCAATAAAGATACACCTTTCAACCTTCTTATCTAGCTTACTCATGTTTTCCTTTGGAACATGAACATAAGCCTCACAGCCAAATACCTTGAGATGTGTGAGAGAATGTTTCTTACCAGTCCACACCTCTTGTGGAGTCTTGTCTTCCAGCATTGATGACGGTGATCTGTTGACCAGGTAACAAGCAATACCCATTGCCTCTACCCAGAATTCTTGCCCTAACCCGACACCACTGAGCGTGCACCTTGATTTTTCCATCAACGTCCTGTTCATCCTTTTTGCAACTCCATTCTGCTAAGGTGCATATGGAGTAGTATTCTTCCTTTATATACCACACTTCTTACAAAATTCTTTAAATTCATTCTCGCAGAACTCTCCACCATTATTTGTCCTCAACACCTTAATTATTTTCTCTGTTTGATTCTCAACAAGAGCCTTAAACTCTTTAAACCTGTCAAAGACTTCATATTTCTTCTCGAGGAAATAAATCCAAGTACTCCTCGAGAAGTCATCTATAAATGATACATAGTACACATATTTTCCCAATGATGGGACCGACATAGGTCTTAAAACTTCATTGTGAACTAGCTGTAAATTTATTTTTGCCCTCATTGCATCAGAGGGGAATCTTACCCGATTCTGCTTCCCATATACACAATGTTCACATAAATCAAAATCCAGAGATAAGTTAGATATACCTTCACCGTGTAGTAGTCTAAGACCCTTCTTTCCAATATGCCCTAGTCTTTGATGCTACAACATGACCTTTTCTCCAGAGACTGTAGGATTTCTTTCTTCTTCAACTCCAATATCAGGAACAATGAAACTATTACACCCATCAATAATAGTGCTTCCTTGCAGCTTATATAGGGTTCCAAACCGAACTCCCTTCAACAACACCATTTCTCCTCGAACCATCCTACATGTTTCCTTTTCAAATATTGTTTTTACCCCTGCATCATCCATTTTTCTTACAAAAATCAAATTTCTGGCCAACCCTAGGATGTGAAGAACATCGGGCAACGTTCTAATCCTTCCATCTGTGAGCCTCAACTTGAATTTTCCTCATCCTATGATTTTGGTTGTCGAATCATCACCCAAGAAAACATTACCTCCATCATACCTTTCATATTCATAGAACCACTCCCTGTGGGGAGTCATATGAAAGTATGCACTTGAGTCAACCAACCATCCCTCATGATCTACATGTGTGCTTGAAGAAGCCAAGTACACATCCCCTCCTTCTTCCTTGGAGGTGTTTTCTTATATAGAAGGGGATTCTTCAGATCCCTTCTTTTTCTCAACTTTGGATCTACACTACTTCTTGTAGTGTCCTTCTTTTCCACATCTCCAACATACCTTTACAATTTTTTTGAAAGATTTAGATCTACCCTTAGACTTAAATCTCCCACTTAAGAACTTAGATCTATTTCTTTCCCGGGAGCGTCCTTGTGAAAATAATGCGTCTATGCTCTGTCCTTCCATGTTCTTCCATCTCATCTCCTTCGACAACAAGGATGAGACCACTTCATCAAACTTCAAGGCAGTTTTATTACTACCTATGGCCACAACTAGACTATCCCATGAGTATGGTATAGAACACAATAAACTGATACACTTATCTTCATTTGAATTTTTATCTCAATATATACTAATTGACTTACCACAATATTGAAGGCGTTCAAATGCTCTTCCACCAGTCTCCATCTCTCATCCTCATATTATACAACTTCTTTCTCATGAATAGTTTATTTACTAGGGACTTAGACTGATACAACTTCCCCAACTTATCCCATAAATACTTGGTTGTAGCTTCCTCTGGCACATTCATTAATAATGAATTTGAGAGACACAGTTGGATTGTGCTCTTCTCCTTTCGATCCAAATTTTTCCAGTCATCTGTTGAAGTTCCTATAGGTGCAGTACCTGGATCCACTACGATCCACTGATCTCTATCCACCAACAGATCTACCATCTTGAGCTTCCACAACTCAAAACGTTTTCCATTAAACTTCTCGATCTCCATTTTCAAATTTCTCTCCATTTCTTTTCACCTGAAAAATCAATACCACAGATCTCCCACCGTAACAAGGCTTATCACAGTCCCGAGCCAAACCCTTGAACACAAAGGCGTCCCCCTGAAGCCAAAAAAGATCTGATACCAAATGTAGATTTTTACCTTGTACAATATTTACTGTAAACATATTTTCAGTAAAAGAACACAAAAGATGCAATGGAAAATACACACATTACACATAGATTTTTCCCCTGGAAACCCAAACCAGGAAAACCACCATATTTTATATTCATTCATCATGTTACATTTTTTACAATACAATATACATATAGGATCCAATGAAATCCAAAACCCTAACCCAATGACCTGGATTAGTCAACAACCCTAATTCTTTAACCAGATATAGAAAACCATCGGCAAAAACCATGTGCCGAAAAACTGCCCAACAATGGACACGAAAATCGAGGCAAAAATGTGACATGTTTCCCGAGGAAAAAAAATCTCGGGGGCACTGCCCCTGAACCGCCCCCCTACACCCCCCGCACAATGTAGACACTACTAATCATGCAAAGAATATAACACATACCCACCATTCTCCCACTTGTTGTTTTCTTTGCATACAGGGGGTTTACAGGGTTACATAGTCAACAATCCAGGGTAGCAATGCCCATGGATCCTCTACACCAAGAAAACTTCTCAGTGCTCATATATTTTGTTAATGAATCTGCAACATTCTCCAAAGTGTCCACTTTCATCAACAACACTTTCTTTTCTTCAACCATGTCTCTCACAAAGTGATATTAAATATCAATATGCTTTGTATTTGAATGATAAGTCGGGTTCTTCGCTAGAAAAATTACACTCCGACTATCACAATCTATCCTTACAACTTGTTGTACCAACCCAATACCTGAACACAATCTTTGTAACCATACTAATTCCTTACTTGCATGAGTGACTGCCATGTATTCAACTTATGTAGTTGAAAGTGCCACGACATCTTGTCTTTTTCTCATCCAATTGATTGCTCCTCCAAACAGGTTAAACACATACCCGCTTGTATATCTCTTATGATCGAGATCTCCATCCCAATATGTATCCACAAAGCCATGTATATACAACACTCTATCCAATCCCGATCTTCCTTGGTAGCACAATCCATAGCTAGCAGTGCCACGTAAATACCTGAAAACTATTTTTACTGTTGTCCAATACTCCTTTCCCGGTTTTGACATATACCTGCTCAAAACTCCCACTACATGTGCAATGTTCGGTCTAATACATACCATTACATACATAAAAATTCCAACTGCACTTACATATGGAACACAAGACATGTTCCCCTCCTCTTCATGTGTCTTGGGACGCTAATCCGCAGATAACTTTACACCAACATGAATAGGGACCTTTACCGGTTTACAATCATGCATATTAAACCTTTGCAATATTGTCTCGACATATCTTCTCTGATTTAACCAGAGTTTCATCTTTTTCCAATATCTTTTAATTTTCATGCCCAAAATGAAATTTAAAGCACCGAGATCCTTCATGTCAAATTTAAAGGACAACTGAGTTTTCACATCTTGGATAATCTCCTTGTTGTTTCCTATCAACAACATGTCATCCACATATAAGACCAAATAAATCAAGTGATCACCAATTAATTTAAAATACACACAATTATCCTTTTTTCTTCTTGTGAATCCAAGTCCCAACATATAAGTACCAAACTTTTGATACCACATCCTTGGCGATTGTTTTAAACCATATAGGGACTTTTTAAGCTTGCACACCAACTCCTTCTTTCCCTTCACAACAAAACCTTATGGTTGCTTCATATAGATTTCTTCTTCCAGATCCCCATGTAGGAATGTTGTCTTCACATCCATATGTTCTACTTCAAAATAAAATGCAACAACAACAGATAAAAACAATCTTATAGAAGTTAACTTGGCATCAAGAGAAAAAATCTCACCAAAATCAATTCCCTCAACCTGGGAATAACCCTTTGCTACTAACTGAGCTTTGTATTTCTCCACTTTGCCTTCTGCATTCAACTTCTTCTTAAATACCCATTTGTTGCCAATGGGATTTCTTCCAGCCGATAACTCCACTAGATCCCAAGCCTCATTCTTATCCAAGGATGCCATTTCTTCATCCATGGCCTTTTTCTAGATCTTTCCATCCCCTGAATCCACCTTCCTGACAGTTTTAGGATCATCATCAGTAATAGAAAAAGAAAAATTTGAATGGAAATCAGATGGAGTATATCTTTTCCGTATCCTTCTTTCTCGAACCTATCTCCTCAATATTGGAGTATGAGGATCTTCTTCTTCTGATTCATGTTCTTATGTAGAGTCTGATTCATCATCCTTTAAATCAAACTCTATTTTCTTTGGTTCTTCCTTAATTGGTAGGAATCCCTGTTTAACAACATCCTTCATTTCTCTAAATACCACATCTCGGCTATACACAACCTTATTAGTTTATGGGTTCCAAAGCTTATAACCTTTGAGACCATCTTTATACCCAATAAAGATACACCTTTCTGCCTTCTTATCTAGCTTACTCATGTTTTCCTTTGGAACATGAACATAAGCCTCACAGCCAAATACCTTGAGATGTGTGAGAGAAGGTTTCTTACCAGTCCACACCTCTTGTGGAGTCTTGTCTTCCAGCGCTGATGAGGGTGATCTATTGACCAGGTAACAAGCAATACCCATTGCCTCTACCCATAATTCTTGCCCTAACTCGACACCACTGAGCGTGCACCTTGATTTTTCCATCAACGTCCTGTTCATCCTTTCTGCTAAGGTGCATATGGAGTAGTATTCTTCCTTTATATACCACACTTCTTACAAAATTCTTTAAATTCATTCTCGCAGAACTCTCCACCATTATTTGTCCTCAACACCTTAATTATTTTCTCTGTTTGATTCTCAACAAGAGCCTTAAACTCTTTAAACCTGTCAAAGACTTCATATTTCTTCATGAGGAAATATATCCAAGTATTCCTAGAGAAGTCATCTATAAATGATACATAATACACAGATTTTCCCAATGATGGGATCGACATAGGTCCAAAAACATCATTGTGAACTAGATGTAAAATTCTTTCTGCCCTCATTGCACCAGAGGGGAATCTTACCCGATTCTGCTTCCCATATACACAATGTTCACATAAATCAAAATTCAGAGAGAAGTTAGACATACCTTCACTGCGTAGTAGTCTAAGACCCTTCTTTCCAATATGCCCCAGTCTTTGATGCTACAACATGACCTTTTCTCCAGAGACTGTAGGAGTTCTTTCTTCTTCAACTCCAATATCAAGAACAATGAAACTATTACACCCATCAATAATAGTGCTTCCTTGCAGCTTATACAGGTTTCCAAACCGAACTCCCTTCAACAACACCATTGGTCCTCGAACCATCCTACATGTTTCCTTTTCAAATATTGTTTTTACCCCTGCATCATCCATTTTTCTTACAAAAATCAAATTTCTGGCCAACCCTAGGATGTGAAGAACACCGGGCAGCGTTTTAATCCTTCCATCTGTGAGCCTCAACTTGAATTTTCCTCATCCTATGATTTTGGTTGTCGAATAATCACCTAGGAAAACATTACCCCCATCATACCTTTCATATTCATAGAACCACTCCCTGTGGGGAGTCATATGAAAGTATGCAATTGAGTCAACCAACCATCCCTCATGATCTACATGTGTGCTTGAACAAGCCAAGTACACATCCCCTCCTTGGAGGTATTTTCTTATATAGAAGGTGATTCTTCAAATCCCTTCTTTTTCTCAACTTTGGATCTACACTACTTCTTGTAGTGCCCTTCTTTTCCACATCTCCAACATACCTTAAAAAATTTCCAGAAGATTTAGATCTACCCTTAGACTTAGATCTATTTCTTTCCTGGGAGCGTCCTTGTGCAAATAATGCATTTATGCTCTGTCCTTCCATGTTCTTCTATCTCATCTCCTCCGACAACAAGGATGAGACCACTTCATCAAACTTCAAGGCAGTTGTATTACTACCTATGGCCACAACCAGACTATCCCACGAGTCTAGTATATAACACAATAGACTGATACACTTATCTTCATCTGATTTTTTATCTCAATATATACTAACTGACTTACCACAGTATTGAAGGCGTTCAAATGCTCTGCCACTGGTCTCCATCTCTCATCCTCATATTATACAACTTCTTTCCCAGGAATAGTTTATTTACTAGGGACTTAGACTGATACAACTTCCCCAACTTATCCCATAAATCCTTGGCTGTAGATTCCTCTGACACATTCATTAATGCTGAATCTAAGGGACACAGTCGGATTGTGCTCTTCTCCTTTCGATCCAAATTTTTACAGTCATCTGTTGAAGTTCATGTAGGTGCAGTACCTGGATCCACTACGATCCATTGATCTCTGTCCACCAACAGATCTTCCATCTTGAGCTTCCACAACTCAAAACGTTTCCCATTAAACTTCTCGATCTCCATTTTCAAATTGCTCGCCATTTATTTTCACCTGAAAAATCAATACCACATATCTCCCACCGTAACAAGGCTTATCATAGTCCCGAGCCAAACCCTTGAACACAAAGGCGTCCCCCTGAAGCCAACAAAGATCTGATACCAAATGTAGATTTTTACCTTGTACAATATTTATTGTAAACATATTTTCAGTAAAATAACATAAAAGATACAATGGCAAATTCACACATTACACAAAGATTTTTCCCCTGGAAACCCAAACCAGGAAAACCACCATATTTTATATTCATTCATCATGTTACATTTTTTACAATACAATATACATATAGGATCCAATGAAATCCAAAACCTTAACCCAATGACCTATATTAGTCAACAACCCTAATTCCTTAACCGAAAATAGAAAACCATCGACAAAAACCATGTGCCGAAAAACTGCCCAACAATGGACACGAAAATCGAGGCAAAAATGTGACACGTTTCCGTAGGCAATTTTTTTTTCTCGAGGGTGCTGCCCTCGAACCCCCGCGCGCCCGACGCAATGTATAAACCACTAATCGTGCAAAGAATATAACACATATCTAATAGAAGGGACATTGACTTTTCAATATAACTTGTACAAGGAGCGGTGCCAATGTCTAGAACACCCTATAGAATGAGTACACCAGAGCTAGTTGAGCTCAAACTACAACTAAGGAATATGTGGGACAAATGATACATTCGGCCTAGTGTGACCCCATGGGGAGCGCCAACATTGTTTGTGAAAAATAAGTATGACACACTCATATTGTGCATAGATTATAGACAACTCAATAAGGTAACCATCAAGATAAGTATCTCTTACCAAGGATCGATGACTTGTTCGACCAATTAAGGGGTGCTACAATTTTCTCCAAGATTGACTTGAGGTTTGTATACCATCAAGTTTGATTTAAGGATGAATACATCCACAAAACAACCTTTAGGACAAGATATGGTCATTATGAATTTGTGGTGGTGCCATTTGGGCTTACCAATCCACCAACCACTTTTATGTGCTTAATGAATAATGTACTCAGAAAGTTATTGGATAGGTTTATGTTGGTTTTCATTAATGATATCCTAATATATTCCAAGAATAGGGAAGAGCATGAAGAACATCTCAAGCTAGTACTTCAAGTGCTAAGAGAGTATCAACTCTATGCTAAGTTTAATAAGTGTGACTTTTTCAAGAAACAAGTCCATTACTTAGGCCATGTTATTTTTGAAGAAGGGGTGGTAGTTGATCCTAACAATATTAAAGCCATCATGGATTGGCCTACTCCAAGGGATGTATATGATGTCATATGCTTTATGGGCCTAGCAGGATACTATAGGAGGTTCATAAAAGGATTTTCCAAGATTGGTTGCCCAATCACTTCCCTTCAGAAAAAGGGAGTTAAATTCATTTGGACATCGAAATGTGAAGAGGGATTCCAAGAGCTGAAATACCTTCTAACCAATGCACCTGTGCTGAAGATTGCAAACCCAAACAAGGACTTCCTTGTGTGTACAAATGCCTACATGGAAGGACTTGAAGGAGTCCTTATGTAAGAAGAACATGTAATTTTCTATGAATCCAGAAAATTGAATGAGCATGAAATCAATTATGTGACCCATGATATAGAATTGGATGCCATAATGCATGCTTTAAAAATGTGGAGGCATTACCTCTTGGGTAGAAGATTTTTTCTTATGACAGACTATCGTGGGTTGAGGTACCTATTTGATCAACCAAAACTTAATGCTAGACAAGCTTGATGGATGGCTCTCCTTAGTGAGTTTGATTTTGAGATCAAACATATTAGAGGAAAGAAAATAGGGTGGTCGATGCCCTTAGCAGAAGTGTGAAAATGATTCACCTCGCAGCAGTAAGCACTTGTGAAACAGATGTCAGGGAGAGAGTCAAGAGTGCACATGAAACCGATGCATTCTTTGAGACTGTAAAATAGTACTTAGAACAAGAGCCCACGAGGTTGAATTATGAAGGTTACCAAATGTTGAATGATGGCCTACTAACTTACAAAGGTAGATGGTATATCCCGAATTATGATGACTTGAAGAGGTTCATGATGGATGAACTACACAAAATACCATATACTGGTCATCCTTGTTATCAAAAAATTATTGCGGCCGCTAGGAAGTTGTTCTATTGACCAAGACTGAAGAAGGACATAGCTGATTACTTGGCTAAATGTATAGAATGTCGGTAGGTTAAGGAATAACACCGACATCTAGCAGGGTTGTTGCAGCCCTTGCGAATCCCATAATAGAAATGGGAAACCATTTCCATGGATTTCATCACAGGATTACCAAAATCGACCAAACAGAAAAACACCATCATGGTAGTGGTGGACAAATTGAGCAAGTCTGCTCACTTCATTCCCGTCAATTCAACTTGCAAGGCAATAGATACTGCAAGTATTTTCATGAAATAAATATTTAGGGTGCATGGCATGCCTAAGGAGATCATATATGATAGAGATACACAATTTACTTCAAGATTTTGGAAATCTTTAATGGCTGGTTTTGAGACTAAATTGTTGTTTAGCACAACCTATCACCCTCAAACTGATGGACAGACAGAGCGGGTTAACCATGTATTAGAGGACATGTTAAGGATGCATGTAATGCATCAGCCTAAGAAGTGGGAAGACTACCTACCACTGGTAGAGTTTTCCTACAACAATGGCTATCAAGAGTCATTGAAGATGAGCCCTTTTTAATCCCTCTATGGTAGACAGTGAAATATTCCAATTAGATGGAATAATCCAATAGATAGAATTACAATCGGGCTAGACATGTTGAAAGAAATGGAACAACAAGTAATTCAGATAAAGAAAAATCTGAAAATAGGTCAGGATACACAGAAAAACTATGCAAACAGAAATATGACTCCTAGAGAGTTCAAAATGGGGGATCATGTGTATCTGAGAGTTAGACCTAGGAAAATCTCCTTAAGAATGGGAGCTTGTGCCAAGCTGGCACCTCGATATTGTGGACCCTTTGAAATTTTGGATAGAGTGGGACCTGTAGCCTATAGTATAACACTCCCTCCCATACTGAAGGCACATGATGTTTTCCATGTTTCATTATTAAAGAAATATGTACATGATTCTAATCATATTATTGAATGGCCTGTGATTCAAGTGGAACCAGAGGGAGAATTCCTACCAGAACCTCAATGCATAATAGACAGGAAGGAGACCCCACTCAAGAACATAACCATTGCACAGGTCAAGGTGTAGTGGAAACACTTTGGCCTATACGAGGCTACATGGAAAATGGAATATTCCATGAGACATGCATATCCATTTTTGTTTACTTATGTACATACATAGCTTGTCGACAGATAGAACATTGAGGACAATGTTCCTTTAAGGGGGAGGGGATTGTAATACTCCCGTTTCTCCCAGTTTGTAATTATAAGTATAACTGGCCAAGAGACTATGGTAGACTAGATATGTGTGAATGTTTGATTTGATGAACCTTTGTATAAAAGGTCAATGTATGTATTTTATGTTATTAATAGAAAATGGATAAGTGTTGAATAACTGCTTAAAGGGGGGTTTGTCGAGATAAACCATGGATGATATGAGAGAGATGGTGAGGGGAACCAAAAATGGATGAGATGACTCCCACCAAACCAATACCTTATTGGATTTAATAACTCAGAACAATCCTCTTACCCGGATATGAATTACCAGTCAGGGTGGTAGTTGGAAGAGTCCTCCTCAAGAGTTAATGAGGAGATGGGGCAGAGTACCCATCTGTAAGACTTCCAGACCTGACCACAAGCTAGGGATTTAGACCCACACAAACTTGCTGAGAAAGGAAAGAGAGAAGTAATTCGTGGCCAAAGGCGAAGGGAACAAGCAGATCTGCGAAGAGAGCAGAGACGAAAGGACAATCTTGAGAAGAGAAAATAACATTTTGTAGCTCTCTAGTTCGAGGAAGAACTGGGAAATAATCTCATTCTAGACATAAGAATCTGTTGGAAAGGTTTTCATTTCAAGATGATAAACGAAGTCAAAAAGTGACTATGGAAGTACTCGGGCATACCTCCTTGCTTGGTACAGAGAAAACCCGCTTCCAGGATTTCGTGGGAGGAGGAGAGTGATATTCATCCCTGACTGTTGTTGAATAATAAGAAAGAGTCTCTCTCAGAGCATCATGGTCTAGCTCGGGGGTGGCTAGCGGTAAATCCATCAGGAGTTGTTATGCCTATGGTTGGGTGGAAACATGCACCCCTTTCAGCAGTCGCTTCACAATTTCCAGTTTCTAATAAGTATCTTCATACTATGTGTAATGAAATGGATGTGGTGATTGAGTATATTTATATGTCTATGACTGAGTTCTATGTTGAATGGTTAAGATAGAAATATGCATTATCTCTCTGTGAATTCGTGCTTTTAAATGGGTGTATGCTTGACTCAGCTGAGCAGTTAAAGAGTTGTAAGATGTAAGCCTGCAATAGTGTCAGGGAAAGGTTTATTGGAATGTTTAAGTCTTGTCGGTCTCTAAAACCTACCCACGTGGGAATTCCAAGTTCAAACCCTATGGAAGGAGGATGCCTCCTTTAGATAATTCACCTGCATGACTGAGGGATCATGCCAATATCCTTAACCCATTTACGGCTAAAGGAATTAGTGCGTATCCCCCAAGATTTTTCAAAGGACCCATGTGACCAAGGTTTGGGAACCTTGCGCTAGGCCCGAAAGAAGTTAAGCCTTCTGGCTTCGGAAATCTGGAGTGCTTCGACCCTACAATTTATAAATCGGCCGAAGGCAATTGATAGTTATGGTTACCCACCAGGTTAACCGGCACCTGGCAGTTTCCTTATCTAGGATAGTTAGACTTGCCCACCATTAAACCTTGATCCACTCAGTTATCGTGAAATAACGTGAACCATCGATCTGAGAGTATTCGGTAGCCCCCTTGGTCGTTGGATCCATGTCGAGGAAACTTCGGCAAAGTTCCACTCCACTCCATGAGAATGATATATCATCAAACTCCCCGAACGCTGAAGTCACGAAGTAATGAGAGACGTGGATCTGAAAATACATTGGAAATCGCTCTCAACCATTATATCGAAACTAGTAAAGATGTAGCGCTAAGTACTTCGGCGAGGTCCTACTTCGTGAGAATAGAGGTGGTCTAACGCCAAAACTCCCGAATGTTGGAGTCGCGAAGTTAATATGGGCCATTGAGAGCAGAGGGACACATGTCCAGAGATCAACGGTTATCCAGAAGTCTGGTCATCCAGCGGTATCGAAGTGCAATCACAAGAGAATGCACATTTCGCGAAGCTCCGAAGGCCAAAGTAGATCTCGACCATCCATTGTAGAGTGCACATGGAAAGTTGATAAGAGTTCTTCGCGTGTTCGGAGTTCATAACTCTGGAAGGAAGTGTGGTTCAAGGCGAGGAAACCTCTGAACGTCAAAGTTACGAAGTAATGTGAACCGTCGATTTGATAATGCTTCGGGATCCCTCTCAACTGTCTGATCAACTAAGAGGAAGGACTCATGTACAATAATTCGGTGAAGTCCTACTCCGGGAGGAAAGGAGTGTGGAGCGGGTAGAACCCCTCGAACATCGGAGTTGCGAAGTGACAAGGGCCGTAGATGTAGGAATTCTTCGAAACTTTCCTCAACCGTCAAATCTAGGTCATGGTCAATCTGACATCGACCACTTCGGGAGTAAGGAGGAGTCACACCACGGACCCCCCCGAACGTCGAAGTTACGAAGTAACGGAGATCGCAGATCTAGGGGTTACGTGGATACACCATGACCGTAAGATCTAAGGACCTATAACTCTAACCCAGGTGATCGAGGCTATGAACTCACTGAATTCTTCAAGTGCTAACTTCTTATCGAGGATTGATGGTCGTGCTTGAACTGATGTGGAGATCTACGATCAGGGATGATTGCAGAGTCCCAACTAGCACGACGTTTATCTCCTTTCCCGAGTTCCGCAATAGAAACTACTCGCATGTGGTGGAATCGATGCCAACCGTTGATCGTGTCGAAACTACAGATCGATGGTCTAGGAGGATTGTGGAGGTTAAACCCGCACGAATGTTAGTTTTGTCCCCGATATCCACAACTTCTCTCCACTGTAGATATTACTATGGTGTGGGTAGAAACCCCAAACACCAAAGTTACAAATTAACGAGAGTCATAGATTCATGGATCTACGTGGACACACCTTGACCATGGGATCTAAGGGGTATTGGGAGACAATCGACGAGAACTTCGGACTTCGGAGCTACAGGAGGTTTGGAAAGTAGGTGAAGCTAGGAACCGTCGGAGGTTACCAATCTCGGATTGACGTGGCACGCCGATGTCACCTAGGGTGACGTGGACCCCTGTCCTGTATGCCACGTGTCAACCTAATTTGTGCTTCTCATAGACCCTAAAGGCCATTAGAACACGACATGTGTCACCTCCTCACAAGGATACGTGTCACCCCTAGCCCCTACCGTGTGTCATCCCCCCTGACGCATGAATGCTCGGTCAAAGGTTGGTGGAGTACTTGAGGCTTCAGAAGTTCGGGACTTCAGAAAGATTGGGAGTATGGAAAGTTTTTGGCTAAATCAGCCGAAGGGCCAGACCCACTTGTCCATGTCTCTGCGTCTAATGTGTCATCACGTGTAAGTGGGGACCCTTCATGAGTCCGGGACTTCGAGACTCCAGAGGTTTTAAGTGTAGTGTCGAGGATAAGCCAGAGGGCCGAACACTGGATCTACATGGCAACACTTCGAAAGTTTGAGATTTCGGGACTCCAGGGAATGTGCACGTAGAAAGAAAAAGGTCCATTCAGAGCCGAACGTCGAACTCCCCTCTAGCCTATGTGTTAAATAAGGAACAAGCCCCCACCGTTGGATTGGACGGTGGGTGGAATCCCACCGTAGATGTAGAAATATGGAGATTGTATGAATGAGATGGATCCACGTGGCCCTCGACCAATGAACATCCAAAGAACTCCGGGAAGCCATAACTTGCAACTGAGAGCTCAGATTTGAGCCTGGTAGCAGTCGTTAGAATGCTATGGGTGAGCAGAAGAGGATGAAGACCTCAGATAGAGGATTCGATATGTTTAAGGAAAGCGAAATTTTGATGCCCCATTCCTTGAAAAGGTATTTAAGGGGTTGGGTGTGTTACAACAAAGTATTGTGTCAGTAAGTGGTTATAATTCACAGAAGATTACTTTCACCCATAGTTTTACCAAGCACCAATTACAATGTTTAAAGATGTTTAGCTTGTTTCGAAAGCCAAATTACTTTAAGCAAGTGTGTTTGTTTCCAACCTTTGCCATAGATTAATAAACTCTTTCAAAGACACTCAAGTAGCAGGTTAATTTGGATATTGGAAACATAGTGTCTGTATAGAAAATGATTATAGATCATGATGGATTGTTGTCACGAATAACTAGACCAAGCCCCAATCATTCCAATATCAATTTGTAAGAGATTAACTAGTTTCATAAAGAGTTTTAGAGTTTTGCAATTCAGATAAATTAGCCTAGCTTTAGTCATGCACATACCATGCTTGCACCTCACAAGTCTACAAACACCAGGTTGGCATTTCAACGTAACGGAAATTATAGCATAGAATTTTCCTGACACACTACAACACGAGGCCATATTTGCAACATACTTTTTGTAATATGTTAGTGTGCTCTCAATTAAACATGAAATTTTATATTTTCATATTAGATTTTTATAATGATTTATGTATTATATATTTTTGACGTGCGCTTTTCATAGGTTTTATTTGTAATATTCACTCAACCAAATTGCAAATCACAGCGGTATTGATATTTGGTAGTAGCAATGAAGGATTTCACATCATATAGGTTCAGAAGGAGAGTAGTCAATCTATGGATTAGTTATTTAGCGGAATTCAAAAGAGGACAGAAAACATTAGGTTAAATGATGAACCTGATTCATTAGCATGGGAAAATAATAAGAGTATAGGGGTCTACATAACAAGATTGGGATACAATCAATGTTTGACATTGAGTAGCAAGATATATTATCATGGTTGAAACAAGTTTAGAAGAGAAAGGCCCCTAAGAAGATAAGAATATTTATTTGGTTAGCGATAAGGAATAAGGTTTTAACTTGGGATGCTATCAAAAAAAGAATAAGCATGGGCATGAGATATGTATGATGTGCGGAAAGGGGTCCAAAATAATTTCTCATATATCCATAAATTATCTTTATGCACATCAATTGTTGAAAGAATGAGAGAAGCTCATACGAAATTCTAATGTGTGGAATGTAGGGTCAGTGGAGAAGTGTTTGAAGTTATAGTTTTATAAAAAGGAACTGAAGGAGTTTAGAGAGATACCATGCCCCATGCCTCATTTTAGAGAGATACCATGCCCCATGCCTCATTTTATGGGGTATATGGCTGGCTTGAAACTCTCATATTTTTTAAACACAGTCCAACTTTTCAAGTTATGGCATAAGTTAGCTCTTTTATATCTCATTGTAAAATGACAAATACACAAACCATTCCATGACATGTTGGTGATTGGGATATAAACTAGTCTTATCCATGGGTTTTCTTTGATGGGAAAAGGCAAGACCCTCTTGAATTTAGCAGTTTTGGGGGATCCTTCATCTCTGACTCGATTATTTAAAGTTTAAAACAAGTTTAGGGAGAGGTTCCAATAATTTTGTTGAATTGATGACCTTGAAAATTATGATTAAATATACTTTGGAGAGGGATATAAACAAAAATTCAAATATATGGTGACTTAGCTTTGGTGATTAATTGGATGAAAAGTGACTCTTAGATAAATAATGTTTAGATCGGGCACATTGCAAATCAATTAAAGAAGGTTTCTCAACTTTTTGAACAGGTTTCAGCTAAATGTGCATGTTGATACTCTTTCTAAGGAAGGTCAAAGGATAACTAAAGGATAGTTGGAGATTGAAGAGATTAGGGATGAGATCCTTGTCTTTTCCACAATTAGAATTTAGCATTTATTTTCCCATATTTTCATTATGATGGATTCAATGTTTTTTCTGGTTTTTGTATGTATCTCCTTAGTATGATAAGGATGTCCTAGAGATATTGTTTTAAAACTTTAATGTTTATATATATATATATATATGAACCAATTGTTATGGTTTTGTGAGTTGATAGACAATAGATGCATACTTTTTTTTAAGCAAATAATAAAGGTTTAGATTTTTTTTCCAAGATTTTTTTTTAGATGATGCAAGATAATATATATATATATATATATATATATATATATATATATATATATATATATATATATATATCACAAACATGCATATCCTTTTTGTATTATTCTTCACGAAGTTAAGAAAGGTGATTCCATTCTCATTGTAAATAAAAATTGTGATATTTTATATGGAAAAAAGGTTTTATTTGTAATATATTTCAATACCAAATATAAATTAATAAAATAGAATAAGAATGAAAATTTAAAGAAAAATTAGTTAATATCTCTCTCTCTCTCTCTCTCTCTCTCTCTCTCTCTATATATATATATATAAAAGTAAGTAAAAGTCATGGTTTATAATAAGGTTAATGTTATTGGAAAAAAAAGTAAGTTTTTATTTATTATTAATTTTTTTTTTTATGAATTAATTATGAGGAGTCTCAAGGAGTGAATCACTTTGTTATGAGAGATTTTATGCCTTCCCTATTTTCTCATGGATCTAGATCATGTAGGGGGGCAATGCGCCCCCCACCAAAAAAAAATAAAAATAAATTGTTGAGGCTTTAGCCTTTTAAGTTCTCATATCTTTACTTTAGTCAACTCAAAAATCCCAATTGTCCCAATTCGTGAATAATCTCGATGATATTCTAGAAGTTCCCATTCCACCCTCTACCTCTCATCAAATGGCCCTTGTGCTAGTAGAGCATGGTCCGATCAACCAATTTACAAGGATATGGCCCTGATTGTTGGCAAATTGTTGTCATTGATGTCAAAGGTAGATAGGATTAGGAAAGTCATGAATGCCACGGGTGTCAAAGACAAGGGGAGACTGTGAATAGCTCTATGTATTATTGGCCTTATGTAAGATCCCTTTGTGTTTACCCTAAACAACAATGCCATAACAACGAGATGATTGTGCATTAAATAACAGGTTTGAAGAGAAAATGGCGAATGAAAGAAAGAGGAGACAATCTCGCTGAAGAAGAACTAAGGGACAAGATCGAGGAGGTCACAGAGCCACATATTTGAAGTCTGAAGGCACAAAAAACCTGAGAAACAAAGGTATCGATGGCCCGATTGACCCAATCAAAGAAATAACATAAAAATACAAATCCCACATGCAAAAGGGAAATTGACTTCGATGAGTTTATAATAAAAAAGTGAAAGCACATAGTTTGAATGTGAACAGTGAGCTATGAAACCCTACGTGACGAGTTACCTTTTGGTCATGGGGCCCAGCATACCAGATTAGGAGATCGAAGTAAAAACACAATGTTGAAGTCCTAAGCGCCTGGGGCAGATACCACAGTGGTCTGGTGCCTTGGTGGTCTGATATCGGCATATCAAATATCAACAAAGTGTAAGCATAATAAATGTCCCGGGAGCCCGCTGGACTGATACCCGGTGGGCCAACTTGTTACCACGTGTCATGCTAAGTCAGTTCCATGTGTCAAGTGTCAAGTTAGCATGGCATACAAACAATGTCACATGTCAAGCCAATACTATGCCACATCATATCGTATATCAAATATTAGGGAGAAAGATTGAAGTTGCATGGTTGAAGTTTCAGGGGCCCAATGGCCTGGTAGGCCGGTGGATCCAGTGGCTAGAATATGGATGGAAAAGTTCCATATTGACACAGAGTTGAATGGGCTTGAATCTATCGAAGGCCCGGTGGACCAATGACCCGATAAGGTTGGTAGGACGATAACTCTGTAGCATATAGAAGTTGTGGGTGTGGAGTTAAAGGCCCGAGGTCCCGATAGCTTGGTACCCTGATGGTCCTAATATCCAGGGAACACCGAACAAATTGACGATTGAGATTGAATTAAGGTCCATGTCAAACAATTGCTTAGTTTTAGGGTCGTGTTGAGTGTTTTGGTGGCCAACGATAGAAAATCTATGGTTGACATTTAATCTAATGATTGATTAGATGACTTCCTTGCATTGTGGTTGCATGGTGTGATTTGGTTGATAGTAACCAAATCAACAGTCAAGATTGAATCCAAGATAGATCTGACAACTGTTGAGCGATAAGGGTCGATGAACAGATAGCATGTGCACTTGGAAGGAAATCGAGACCAATTTCATGAAGGTGTTTTGAGGAATTGTTGCAACTCATTTTTTAGGAAGATTCCATGAGAGTTGAAGTCGACCCCATAAGTTTTTTTTTGTACATGGAAAAATCCATGAAAGCATGGAGTATATATGTATCCATGCCATGAGTGGAGGTGAAGAGAGCGAATATGAGTGATGGAAGAGTAAGCCAGTTGAGGCTATGAGGCCCATAATGTGAATGTGCGTGCAAGATGAATAAAGGATGGGAGAGTGAAGAGTTATGAGTTTGTAGAACCAAAGGAGGAAGAATGTAAATGTGAGAAAAATAGAACTTTGAGTGTGGAAGAGAAGTTGAAGCTCATAGGTTTTTCATGTCTTATAGAGTCTAAGGATGGCTGGGAGGTGCAAGGTCTAAAGAACTTCTGAAATCATGCATATTGTGAACTGGTGGAGAGTATTGTGACAACAGAGACAAAGAAACAGACTTATACAAGTGAAGGCTTGAAGTAAGGAGATGATTTTGTATTATTGAGAGTTTGAGGAGATTGGTGTCTTGTGCAAGTGGATGCCTGCAAATATAGTTGTTATAGGTTGGTGCCGATAGGGAGAGCTGAGTTGGTGCTTAGCCAAGGGGATTGGTGTCTCCTGCAGGCGAGTGCCTACAAACATTGTAGATGAGTTGGTTCTCATAAGAGGGGATTGGTGTCTCCTACATGTTGGTTCCTACAAACATTATAACAATAGGTTGGTGCCTAAATGATTTTGTAAAAGAATTGTTTTGTGGTTTTTTCCCATTTGGGTTTCCATGTTAAATATTTGTGTACGATGGATTATATAGTTGTATGCTTATCTTTAACTGTTATAGTAATTAAAGTAATACATTGATAAATATTGTAAGAAAAGAAAAGTAGCCTTGTAATGATTCACCCCCCTCTTAGTATAAGTAAGTGTGTCAAAAATTGATATCAGAGTGGGTTTCTTCAGGAACAATTTAACCACCGAAAGGTGAATCGTTGCAGCACACATGGATAGATAGGAAGGTTTTTCTGCAAACATAGCTCCATTATTTGACGGATCTAATTATGCATTATGGAGCATAAGAATAAAACATTATTTAATGGAACTTGGGTTTGACGTTTGGAGTGCAGTTAAGAATGGTTACATAGCTCCAACAACTCCACTTGTAGATACAACTGGAAATAAACTCAATGACAATAACTCTAAGGCCATTGGTGCAATTATGAGTGGTCTGGAAAATTTAGTATTCATCAAAGTCATGCATTGTCCTTCAACAAAAGAGATGTGGGGCAAGTTACAAAAAATATATGAAGGGGATGACAAGGTCAAGAAGGAAAAATTACAAACCCATAGAGGACAATTTGAGACCATTGAGATGAATGAAGACGAGAGTATTGCATCCTTTTTTCTTCATGTGGATGAGATTGTCAACACTATCAGAGGATTGGGTGAAGAGATTGAAGAAACCATCATTGTACAAAAGGTGCTTAGATCACTTCCCTCGAGATTTAATCCTAATATATCTACCATTGAAGAATTAGACCTAAACAAGCTGACAGTGGACGAGTTGCATGAAATCCTCACTGCATATGAAATGAGGATAGAACGAGATAAGCTATCAAAGTTATCAAGGAAGGAAACAACCTGCAAGGCATCAAAGAAGACAAAGACAGAAGAATACATGACGAGTGACAACTCAGATAGTGAATTAGACACAGAAGAAGCTAACTTTGTCAGAAATATCAAGAGGGGGACATGCAAATACAAAGGTAAGCTTCCCTTCAAATGCTTTAATTTTGGACAAGTAGGACACTTTTCTATTAAATGTCTTTATGCAAAGAATAAAAAGATCAATGTAAAAGAATATTATAGTTTCAAAAGGTACAAGAAGGATAATACTGAAAAGAGGAGAAAGTTCGATAGACAAAAGAAGAATCTATATACCAATGAAGAAAACAACTCGTCTAATGATAGTGGCAGTAAAACAAAAGAAATTATCTTTATGGGTCTAGAAACACAGATTAGTGTCCTATAAAATGGAAATGCAGACTCAACAGAAGAAGACAAGGTCAATATTGATGCAGAAGTAGATCTTGAAGGATAGATCATATGTGCTCTAAATGAAATAGAGAGACCGAGGAATAAGAAATGGCTACAAAAGGAGCAACTGAAGAAGTACATAAAGGAAATGCTCAATATAAAAGGAAGTTCCGATGAAACTAAAAAAACCATCATCAACTTAAAAACTCAAGTAGAAGAGGCAAAGAGAATTGAAGAAGTCTTAAGAGCCCAGCTAAAAGAAAAGGAAGATGTCTGCAGTAGTCTAGAATATGAGAAGTTTATCTAAGAAAGGAGCTTGAAATATCATATACGAACATGAAATTTAAAAATATCTCTACAACCTTGAATGAAATCCTAAACTATCAAATATCACCATTTTACAAGACTAGTCTTGGTTACAGTGAAAAGAAGGGAGTTGCTAATGAAGAAGCCTCAACCTCTTCAAAAGAGTCAAGTAAAGAAATGACCAAGAGTTATGATGATATACTCAAGAACTCTATAAAGGTTGAAGACAACATGAAGGAAGAACAATATGTTCCACATAAGACAAATCTTCCTCACAAGGACAAAATTAGGAAGACTCTCCCATCAAGATGGAATCACACAATCAAGTACCAAAATTCTTTCTTTCGTTATTTTTATTCCTACAATGGTTTTGGTCATAACACAATAGATTGTAGAACAAATGTAAGAGGTTGTTACATGAGGGACAACAATAGAGATACCCATGGATTCTCAAGGAGAAATTACAACTCATTTTCCCCTTTGTTGAACTATAACATCATATGTTATAACTGTAATAATTATGGGCATATAGAAATTTTTTGCATAAGTGATTTCAAAAAAAATTAGAAAGAGGAATTCACAACAATTATGGAAAGAAATCATAAACAAAGGGACCAAATGAAAGAAAAATCCTTGTTGATACAAACTACACCGCGTGCACAAAATAATAAGGATAAGTGGTACATTGACAGTGGGTGCTCTAGTCGCATGATAGAAGATAGAACAAAATTTATCACCTTGAAGAAGAATGAAGGCAATGTTACCTTTGGAGAAAATGGTAGTTCAAAGATAGTTGGAAAAGGCACTCCCAGTCTTGACAATGGAAGGGCCAAGGTAGAAAAGGTTCTATGTGTTAAAGACTTGAAGCACAATCTTCTTAGTGTAAGCTAGATGTGTGACCAAGGTCACACTCTTACTTTTGACTCTAAAGAATGTAAGATTAGAAAGGAAAATTCAATAAATTTGGTTGCAAAAAGCAATCAAAACCCCAAACAATGTGTATATTCTTGATGAGATTAACGGAGAAAAATGTTTCATGGGGAAGACAAATGAAAGTTGGTTGTGGCAGAAAAGAATGGGCCATATGAACTTTGACAACCTAGTAAAAATCAACACCAAACAAGTAGTAAGATATATTCCAAAGATCACAAAACCCTCAAACATTATTTGTAACCAATGTCAACATGGAAAACTATCAAGGATGAGCTTAATTACAAAGGAATACACAACTTCCAAACCACTGGAGCTTGTGCATACAAAGCTCTTTGGACCAACAAGAACGAAAATTCTGCAAGGATAGAATTATTTTATGCTACTCATTGATGATTATACAAGAATGACTTGGGTTTCCTTTCTCATAAATAAATCCAAGGATTTTGAAAAGTTTAAAGCATTCAAAGCTTTAGTTGAGACTGAGATTGATATAAAAATCAAATGTTTAAGGTCGGATAATGGAGATGAGTTTACATCCAATGAATTTGAATAATTATGTGAAACTCATGGAATAAAAAGATGGTATCCAGATACAAGAACTCCTCTACAAAATGGGGTAGTTGAAAGAAAAAAACCAGACATGTGCAAAATATTGTCAGGGCAATGTTGAATGAAGAAAAATTATCAGACAACTTTTGGAGAGAAGCAGTTTACATTGTTGTCTACATTCTAAATAGAGGGTAAATCAAATTCAACAGTGATAAGACACCCTATGAACTATGGAAAGGCCGACCAACATCTGTCAAACACTTCATAATATTTGGAAGCAAATGTTACATCAAACGAGATAATGAGGATCTAGGAAAGTTTGAATCAAGAGCATATGAAGGATTTTTTCTTGGTTATTCATCAAGAATAAAAGCCTATAGATGTTACAACAAAAGACTACAGAAGATTGTTGAAAGAACAAATGTCAGAACAGATGAAGAAAGACCACCCAAGAACCAACTGGAAGCGAAAGAATTAGATTAAAACAAAGAATAAGAATAATAATAATATGAAGAAAAATAACAAGAAAATGAATAATAATAATAATAATAATAATAAGAAACAGAACACCAAGATACACAAACACCATCAAAGTTTGTGCAGAAAATCATCTAGAGAACTTAATTCTTGGCATTAAAAATGCTAAGACTCGGACTAGGAGAAAACTGACAAGTAACTATGAACATGTAAATCTCTCTTTGTTGTCCAAAATATAGCCTAAATGTTTTGCATAAGCCAGTAATGATCAACATTGGGCAAATGCTATGGAAGAAGAGATAAACTAGATTGAGAAAAATCATACATGGGAACTTGTCCCAAGACCCAAATATAAAAACGTGATTGGTACAAAGTGGGTCTTCAGAAATAAGTTAAATGAAGATGGAAAAGTAGTAATAAATAAAGCAAGACTGGTATGTAAAGGGTATGCTCAAGTAGAAGCAGTTGACTTTGAAGAAACCTTTTCTCTTGTTGCAAGACTAGAAACCATTAGAATGTTTTTGGCATTTTCAATATTCAAGAATTCAAGGTGTATCATATGGATGTCAATTCAACATTCCTGAATGGAGATCTAGAAGAAGAAGTGTACATTGAACAACCTAAAGGATTCTTATTATCAGAAAATGAAGATTATGTTTGCAGATTAAATAAATCCCTTTATGGATTAAAGCAATCTCCTAGAGCATGGTATTCAAGACTTGATAAGTACTTACAACAACTAGTCTTCAGAAGAGGAACAACATATAACAATATCTACATACAAACAAGTCATGAAGATATGTTAATTAATGTAGTATATGTGGAGGATATCATTTTTGAAAGTAATGCTGATAAAATGAGCCAAATTTTTGTTGAAGAAATGCAAAAAGAATTTGAGATGTCAATGCTTGGAGAATTGTCATTCTTTCTAGGACTGCAGATTACTCAAATTGGAAAAGGCATATTTGTTTCTTAGACCAAATATATCAAATATATGTTGAATAAGTTTCAAATGGAAGGGTGTAAACCTGTCAACAAATCAAAGGAAGCAAATCAAACTTTGTACAGATCATTGATAGGCAGCCTCCTGTATGTGACAACTTCAAGTCCAGATAGTATGCGGGAAGTAGGGTTAGTTGGAAGGTTTCAAGATGAACCAAAGGAAACACATGTGTAGGCAGTCAAAAGAATATTCATATATTTGAAAGGCACGTTGGAATTTGGTTTATGGTATCCCACAGGAATTGTTTTTTCTCTGACATCTTACATAGATGCAAATTGGGAAGGCAGTGTGGATGAGAGAAAAAGCATTAGTGGTGGAACATTCTTTTTGGGCAACATTCTAGTATCTTGGTTCAACAAAAATCTATCCTCAATCTCTTTATCCATAACAGAAGCAAAATACATTGCAGCTATAACATGTTGCACACAAGTGATCTAGATGAAGAAAATATTGTAGGACATTAAGGTAGAGTATGATCATCCCATATCAATTCTATGTGACAATACCACTACAATGAACATTTCAAATAATCCAGTCATGAATTCAAAGATAAAACACATTCCAATCTAATATCACTTCTTAAGAGAGAAAGTCACAGAACAAAATTTCAAGCTAGAATATATTGACACAAAGGAATAGGTTGTTGGTATCTTTACAAAACATATTCCTAGAGAAGTATTCGAGTATCTTAGATAGAAATTGGGGGTGGTACCGATGCCATCCGATCACTGAAGCACTACAAAAGAAGTACACTCTTAGGGGGAGCTACAAAAAGGGAGATGGGTGTTGGTTGCAGAGTAGAGAACAAGAGTAAAATTTAGGGGGATGGGTGTTGGTTGTAGAGTAGAGAAAAAGAGTAAAATGTAAGGGGGAGAAAATCCCTTTTCCATTGGTGTTAAAGGGGGAGAGTACAGAGAAAGGGGAAGATTTGCAGAAAGAAAGATATGGAAGAAAAAGCAAAAGTGAGATCTATGGTTGTAGTATATTGGATAAGTTTAGACTGACTAAGGGTTGCCATCAATGACAAAGGGGGAGTTTGTTGGCAAATTGTTGTCATTGATGTCAAAGGGATACTGGATTGGCATGGTCATGAATTCCACAAGTGTCAAAGATAGGGGGAGACTATAAACATTTCTATGTGTTGTTGACCTTCTGCAAGAGCCTTGTGTGTTTACCTTGAATGACAACACCATAACAACGGGATGATAGTGCGTGAAATAGTAGGTTTGAAGAGAAAATGGGGAATGAAAGAAAGATGAGACAATATCGTTGAAGAATATACGAGGGACAAGATCGAGGAGGTCGCAGAACCATAGATCTGAATTCTGAAGGCACAAAAGACCTGAGCAACAAAGGTCCCAATGGCTTAATTGACTCAATCGAAGAAATAACGTAAAAAGCCAAATCCCACATGCACAAGGGAAATTGACTTCGATGGGTTTATAATGAAAAAACGAATGAGACGAGCAAAAGTTTGCTCACACAGGAAATATCCAAAATAGAAATGATATAACACAATAATCCATGTAGAACTGTAAAATTTGTTATAGAAGAACGTATAAAAGATAGATTGATAGATGCTATATGATGAGAATGATGACTTGTTTATATACCCTCGCAAGGGGTGCCCTTTCATGAACATACATGTCTTTTGGATAAGACACATTTTTTCATTATGATGTATTTAATTATTATTTTATTTATACCCATTTCTATATATTTGTGTTCATAACATTGCCTTCCCCTTAAAAATGCTTTGTCCTCGAAGCATGATTAGAGAAATACCTGTCTCTTTTTCTAGCTCGAAGTGACTTCTCATGATCTTTTTTTTTGTAGTTGCGATACTTGATGAGACAAAACAATACAATCTTCAAATTCTCGAAGTAATATGTTGTATCTTCTCGGGAGTGATCCATCCCAAATCTACTTCAATATAAATTTGTTTATATTTCGCTTGAGCTTGTTGTTGGTTGTAATGATTCTTGTGATTTGGATGATGATAAGGCATCCTAATATCTTGTGAATTTCATTTGATAGAACTTTTTTCAACTTTTGATGTTTCTAGTGATTCAACTAGATCGTTGTTTGTTCCTTTCTCTGAGGTCTAGATTTTTTTAACCAGAAGCTTTTCTATTTCAACCTATTCGGTCATTGCTTCCTTACTGGTAAGTTGTTCTAAATTTTCTTTATGTGATCTCTTCTCATTCTTCAGATTCTTTATTTGTGCAATCAAGCTTTGATTATGATTCTTGAGACGACAAATTCCTTCCTCTTTATTAGCAACAACTTTGTCAAATTCTTCCTGCTTTTTTTGTAATGTCATTTGGTCATCCTGGTTGATCATCTTTGAAATATTTTTAAAATCTTATAATGATAGAACTTCTGAATCTGACGTCATTGAAATGTCTTGGAGTGTAACTTTTTTTCTTTTTGTAATAAAACGTCAAAAACTTTTTCCCACATTTAAGATGAAAGTACCTAAGGTTTCTAGCCAAGTTAAACCAAGAATTATACCAACATCAAGTTCAATCATTTTTGTAACATTGAATTTGGATATGTATTTATAACCGTCATTTGTTACTTGTAAATT
>ML822201.1:97598-141772 GCA_009831015.1 Picea engelmannii | reverse complement strand
TATATATATATAAACTCTTTTCTTTTTTCTGACGAAGTGTACCTGTACGACTTGATTATCCAAGTGCGGATGGTCACGACCAGAATTATCATCACAACGTATGATTAACCTATGTATTACCTATCCAGTTTAGTATCTGTTACTTCTTATGATAGTAGTAGTGTAATCTCCTCGATATTGACACAATCACCTAGATTTCTTGTCCCCCAGATGATAGGTATCGTTTTATTTCCTTACTATGATTTTCGATTTCAATAGAAATACAAGGGGTCCTTGGCTCGTAGCTTGATATTTGGGGCTTTGATCGTTGTTGTATTATTGTTATTGCAGGTTGACAGGATTGAAAAACCTTCCAACAAAATTTCTGATATTATTGATTGACAACGGTTATTCCAGTGATCAATTTCCTTTTATTGATGGCTACAATTAAAATGGCATTTAGCCTTCGGTCGAAATTTCTTCAGATTTGTTCAATTGAGTGTTTGAATATCAACCGACGACTGGTTTTATTTTTTAGCAGGTGGTGGCTAGGGCGAGTTTAAATGGCAGCTCAAGATGTTAATGTAGCTTGTTGAGATTGTGATTTTGTGATTGGTGGGAATTCATTAATATCATGTCTTGTTTGACCATGATATTGACTCGATATTCCTTGCATTTCCTTTATTTTTATTTTTATTTTTACACCAAATTTATTTTTATCTTCAATAGAATTAATGGACTTTTAAAATTTGCAACAAAACAATCTTCTTAGTACTTATGTAACTGTGGGTAGTAGATAAACTTGTTTTTTCTATTTTCTTAAAAGTTGGGGAAAACAAGTTGTGGGTGCAGAGTTAAAGGCCTAAGGGCCCGATGGTAGCCAATATCCAGGGACACAAAATAAATCGACGACTGATATTGAATTAGGGTCCAGATCAGATGATTGTTGAGTGTTAGGGTTGTGTTGAGTGTTATGGTGTCCAACGATAGTAAATCTGTGATTGAAATTTAATCCAAGGACTGATCAGACGATTATTGTGCGTTGTGGTTGTATGGTGTGTTTTGTTGGACAATAACCAAACCAATGGTTGAGATTGAATCCAAGATGGATTCGATGACTGTTGAGCAATAAGTGTTGATGAACAAATAGAATGCGTAATTGTTACGAGGAAAATCACTCTATGGAATGGGGTAAACCACAACAGACGAAAATGACTGCAGAAATCAACTCTAATCTCAAGTATGCTATATAAACAAATATGTTAACCAGAAAAGATAAAGAGCCTACCTTATCCATACGCTTAATGAAGTCCATTGTTGAGCACTTGACACAAATCTATAAACCTGCAACTTGTCCTCAACAACCAAGATACACAAGAATATGGTGATAATATATAAAGTTAGCACAGATAATAACATAATCCATCAATATTCATAACAAATACACCCATGGAATAACAATTCAAATATTTTCAAGACATTAATTGGACGAGAAAAGAGTATTTCTATTAAAATATAATCAACATAAGTGTATAAATGACAAAATTCTGTGTCATCACTTTCAGAACCGAGAAACTAAGTCCCTTCCAGTTGGGCCTCCACCACTTCAATCCTCCACCAGAGTCAAGCTCATATAAGAGATATAATGAGGTTCTCCATCGAATAGGGAAGAGCTTGGGGGCTGGGCAATGTGTTCAGACTTAAAAGGACAAAGGGATGCAGACTCAATATGAAGTGAATAATTTCTCCAGAGAAACTTTGCTCTGAAAGTTGAATTATTCTCTCTCTTCCATGACTTGGATATGGCCCATTTATAGCCTTCAAATGGAACTAAAGGGCCAACTCGAAACGTTTCCAGTATATGGAAGGTCAAGGATCATGGATCTCGTGATGTGACATGGAAACCCAACACCATTTTTGTAATTTTGGGCACAAAACCCGATGTATGCGGGTTGTAATGGTGCAACCTGCATATATGCATGTTGTATAGATGTTAGGGCATGTATATGTGGAAAAATACATTTTTTAGCTCTGGGAATTGCAAAAAGGGACTTCAAGTCTGCATAGGGAAATGGAAAAGGCATTATGGGCAAGTTGCATGGGGCGAGGAAAATATTGTTATAACAAATGCACCCTAATGTGTGAGGTCAGAGGAGTATCTGCGATGGTCGAAATACATTATAATTCCCAGAAGTGGAGTAATGGAGACCCAGCTGGACGAGCTAGTTGCTCATAAGAATATTGCAATCCATAATGACTTTGTGCACATGGATACCAATTTGAATTACACTACATATCCATGTGGAAATATACCAAACAACTGTTCATGGCCATGAATAGGCAATATAAAAGTTGATACATGCCATAGGCTGTCATAGTCACGAACAAGGCCCGGTGAAAACCAGTCTCAAAGTCAATCTGAAGATATATGTATACAATGGAGTACAATATGATCTCCCATGATCACTGAAGTCATATAGGTACTGGTCCAATGAATGATAGCAACAACTCAAAAAAACTGCGACTATGAACTGATGTTTTCAAGTCTTCTACACAATCTGCCAAAGGTGCAATTCTACATCATGTGAATAAAAGAGTTGAGGTCAAACACAATGAGATTTCATTTGATTACCAGTCATTAAGGTATACCGTTAAAAAATGAAAGACAACCTACCGATAATGAAAGTAGGTATCAAGGCACCAAGTACATTCTTACAAGTGTGAATAAAGGAGTTGAGGTTGAACACTTGAAGAATCCATCGATCAAGATACATTGATGTATTCCCAACTATCGATGGTGAGAGAACATGCCACTGATGACTGCAAGCATCTAGGTACTCATAGGACTCTAGGCCTCGTTTCCATAATAGATGGGTTGAATTCAATGGAAGGAGACCCGTTGAAAGGAGAGCATTAAGGCATCTCTCATCAATCAACACAAGGTACAAAGAAATAGCTTGATGATTTGGAGGAACTTGGACAAAGAAGATGTTCAGGAACCAATGACCCTATGCGTCTTTCACATGCACCAGATGCAATCAGTGCATGGAAAAGACCCTATGAATAACAACCAATAAGGAAAATTGTTGACAAAGGCAAGGAAACCACCAATAAGGCTAATGGCATCTAATACACTGCATGAATTCCAATGTGTGAATATATTTCTTGTCGTCGAACATAAGGGAAACCCCCTAGTCAGCAACCAATGAGGAGATGTCGACTGTTGGGTTCAAGGTTACCTACCCTTAGGGAAAGTAGGACCAAAGTGCACGGTAGGAATACAACTTCATGTAACTCTGAGACACACTAAGGGTATGGAAAACATGCAAAGTCAAGAGTTCTTAGAAATGGATGACACAGGCTGATAGACATCCTTCGAACAAGAGCATGAAACATATGGAAGACTCTGGAAGCATAGACTCAATGATGAAACTTTGTGATGCGGGAGGCACCAATCAAACTCTCCATAATGACCGAAAGATTAACCAGTCAGAGGAGTAAACTCTAAGTAATGAGCTCAGCTTCCTAAGGTCATGCTAAACCCAAAATTTAGATGACAAGTGGACTTAAAAGTTTGTGCTCTATTCAAAGATGACACAACTGCTGCCAACATGAGATAATATCATTTTCCCACCCATCTTTTTTTGTTTTTTCATAGACAAATGAATGCTATGATACAAAAGAGGAAACGAGTGTTGTGAGTAAGAAACTGGTTCCAGCGGTGGAACATACCTATGCTCAATGCAAGGAGGTGCACACAGGGTATGGACACTCAGGGGAATGTTTCCTCATAGGGTACTTGGTGTCAAGATGCAAAGGATATAAATAAGGCTCTTCTTGGTTGATGAAGAAAACTGATCGAGATAATAGGATTATAATGCGAAAGCGGGAACCGACAATAGGCTCAATATTGAAAGCAAGAGAATGAGATGCAATTACAACTTAACTCCAAAGGATGTTCTTTTTCATAAATTTAGTCCCCTAGGCCCGAAAAAGTATAAAAAATACCTAGGAGACCTCTTCTAGCCTTAATTTCCCTCAATTAAATTATTGACCAGGGTAAATAGGCTTAGAGTTGTGACACAATATGAGTTAAGGTAGAGCAAGGATTAGCTGCTTGTGAGGTTTGGAAAGTGGATCTAGCTAGGCAAAAGAAGGTTTATTCTAGGGATTGGTACTTTATCTTCAACTTACAATTCTATTTTAGAAAGAGATTCTAAACAAACTGAACTTTGTTTAGACAATGAGCTTTACTTTAAATTTACATAGTAATCTACAACTATGAATGGTGAGCTCATTATTCTAAGTAATCAAATCTTGAATAAAAACAAGCTATCTTTATTTTAAGAGTAATCTACAATTATGGACCGTGGGTTTATAAATACAAGCTATCTTTCAAAAGCAACTTTTCGAAGTGAACTCTATTCTTAAAGCATCTTTTCAAAAACCCATGATTAATTCCGTTCTACAGGAAATAAATTATATCTTTTGCACTAGTCTGATTTGACTAAAAGTAAACAACATAATAAAGACATTTAAATGTAGTGGTTGTGTCTATGATGACGAATTATATCACGATGGCATATTAGTACTACTGATAATTCAAGCGAAATCAACTCAATGTTAATTTCTATAGAGATGTGCAGAGTATAAACAAGACAGTCTACTGAAATATTTTCCATTGAGAAATATCGATTGATTAAGTACATATCTTTACATTAACATAATCCATAAACAATATTCATAGAAGATTCGAAATTAGCACTATCCTATCACACCAAGAATGGAAATATTCTAGTACAGAGGTAATAAACTGTGCAGCCCTGCAAAGATTAGTTTTTAAATCATAACTTAAGGAGTCATAAAAGACTGTTATATGTATTGTTTAAATGACCAATCTGCAAACTAGAATACAAATTATGTGAATGAGAAGAGAATAATATATGTATATATGAACAATGAAATGATAAAGATCATGTACGTAGCTTATGAAATAAAATCTAAGTAGATAACCTGCATAAAAGAGTTACATGCCAGAAAATATACAATTAGATGCCTAGATATGGAAAATCACAAATATCCTGCATAAAAGAGTTAGACGTATAAATATGAATCTACAACAAGTAAACACAATACACATACCACTGGTGCCCCCCCCGGTAGTCATGGTACTACTCAAGCTCAATAGACAATCAACGCATCACTTATATTAACACCAGAACCGAGTTACAAAGCAAATTCAATATAATGACTATATTATAAATCGTTTTCCTTTTGTTCTGAAAAACCTCAGTATTTATAGAGTTTTTAACATGACTGAGAGGTCGACCACTGAAAGGGTCGACGCTCTCCTACAACAAGAAATCATTAAAATAATAATAGACAACATCTTCTAGCAACTTCATGCGCTCAAAATAGAGGCCAGACGCAACTGTTCGAATCAAGATGAAATGAGTCCCATAGCTGGAGGGTTCGAACAGGGATAAAACCCATGTTTCACATTTTCTAGGAAGAGCCCGCCGATATACCAACCCACAACTCATTGTGCTCCGAGTTCTGCATCGAAGGTAGGATCAAGGACCGAATAGAGGATTGGATCGAGGATTGGATTGAGGGCTGGATCGAGGGTTGTATCATGTTTTTGACTTGTTTCAATCAGAAGACAAATGTTAATGGATTGGGTTTATTCGATTAAAAATAAATCATCAAAACTGAATACAACACATAACTTATGCTGATCCATAGAAAATTGATAGAAGAAACCTGATAATACCTTCAAAAAGGATAATAGAAGTATAATTATATGATCCACATGTTCAAAAAGGAGACTTAGAGAAGGTAAACATTAGGCAAAACATGGAGTCAACATTCCTCCCACGCCTGAGGTTTTGCAGTTTCCTCTACAACGAAACATGGATCACCAAAACACAGCTATACTCATGAGGGAGGAGGTAAATTAAGATTTAGGAGCTTCTCCCTCATGTCCTAGAGACTTCTACTTAGGCCTCTTTCGATGCTTCAACTGCATTCTTAAACTATGATTGGTAGTAGTCATTTGATCAACCAAACGATGTAGAGAATTTATCTTTGCTTGTAGTACACCGTTTTCATGGTGTAAATGATGATCCATGGTTTCATGCTCTACAAGACGTTGGATCAACTGAGCGTTTTCTTTTTGCAATTGTTCAACGGTTTGGGACTGATTAGATTGTTCAATAAGAGAAGGCTTAGGCTTCTTAGTGGATGTGGAAGACATGCCACATTTTATTGAAGGTTTATGAACTTGGGAAGAAGGTGTAACAATGGCCTTTTGAGAACTACTAGGCGTGACAGGTTCAGAATTGGTTTCTTTGGCAGGCTCAGATTCTTCTTTAAGATTCTTGTGATGGATCTCATGATCAGAGGACAATTGATTAGGGTCTAAGGTAATTGGAGGCTTTGTATTGGAATTTCCAATCATACTTTGAGTGCTCTTACGAAATTATTTCCCTTTGAATCTGTTAGCACCTCTCCTCCTTGTAGGAATTGGAGGAAAATCATGGTGGAAAGAGTCCTGCAGTTTCTTCTGTTTATAGTCAATAGGAGGTGTAGATAACTTAGGGTCAACAATAGGCTTCTTAGATTTCATGGTAGATGAGGGAATAGTTTTAATTGGAGGGTTTGGAGTTTTAGGAGAATGAGGGTTAGATGGACTAGCAGTTCGAGGATCAATTGACTTCTTAGCCATTTTAATTGTCAAATGGGGGTTCAAAAATTGATAAAGGAAATCTTCCCAAGTTCTGCCATGTTTCTTTAATTCCGAGATAACCAATAGTTTGATAAGTCCATGATGAAATAGGTTGTGGTTAGGGTTTGTCACATTTTTTTGAACCCGGGAGGACATTTTCTCAAGACTCTTTAGAAAATAAAATGGAAAATTCAGAGGTTTACCGAACAGAAAGTGAGCCAAGAGGTGAAAATGGCAGTCTTTGAAGGTGGAGTACTTACCCTCGCAAGTAATTAGTCTGGTGATAATGATCAGAGGATTGATTAATTCATCTTTAATCCACCCCTTTGAATATCCTTCATCTCCATAAACCTTTTGATATTCTGGTTTAAACACCCGATTGTAACTTTGTCGTGGAAGTTGATGCTGCTTGAACCATATGTCCCCAATTCATGGGAGTTTCGTGGCCACAACAATGGACTCTTCGAAGACTGGGAAGACCAACGACCCAAAATGATCAAACTTTCCATCAAGTCTGAGGGAGAACTAGAGGGAAATGCCATCATCGTGCCCCTGCAGACTGGCAAGGAATTCCCCCCATCCCGCGTGGAGAAAGACTTCACGGTAGGCTTCAAACTTTGGAATGGCTAACAATTCAGCATATGAGGAGGGTTCATGATGAGTCAACATGGCTATGGAGAAAAATATGAGTGATACAGAACATGCAGAGGATGGACAATAAGCAGAACAAGATACCCTATTCCAAACTCAATAGATATAGGCAGGTCGCGTCGTGGTTGCATTTCACACATTTGAATGCCATACATAGTAATGATGACGTAGGAATTTAAATTTAAATGAAATCATACTTGGATATCAAACAAATCGCATGGGATATTTGATCAATGTCCAAGTCGAAGACTTGGACATTATGATAGTAAGAATAAATGAAATCATAATTTTAAATTCACCTCTTAACAAGCGTGATATAACATCTTTAGTAAACTTAATTTACCACTTGACAATTGTAATTGAACTTCCAATGATCATACTTGAACTGAAGCATTAAAACGACATTCACAATTACAACATTTCATATAGTACCTTATCCGACACTCCATCTGGTGAAGAGTATACATCAGTCAGTAGTAGGCCTGAAATTGCCAGAGTCACTAAATTATAAGGCTCTTGTTCACCAAGGTGGATGAAAGGATGATGGCAACTGAAGTATCTGTGTTTTTATTGAAATATAACTGCAATGGAGAATGCTTTATCAAAGAAGTGTTAGTTGATTAGCCGAGTTCCAATATCTATAGTGGAGAAGGAAGTATATGACTGGATAGAAAAGAACTGTTGAGTTATGAACAACCCCCTCTCTCTTGGAACAAACAAGCTATCAACTATTTTGATCAGTTTTCCCTTTTATTGGCCATGAGCAGAGATCCAGAAACCAAAATTGTGATGTAGTACCAAGATTTTCATCTACACACGAACAAAGCAATTATGAGATTACTAAAAATAGTGTATAACTGATCATCTTTCATTATCATGATATGCAACAATTGACGACATATACAGCTTGATAAATTTTGTAAAAAGAGTGGTTTCATGATATATATTTCATGGCGGAAATCATATAATATTTTCTCATAGAATTCCTAAACGAATGAACAATGTTTATCCCTTCCTCCCACGCCTAAGCATTATAACACTCCTCAATCAAACATATAGGAAACCAACCAATTCTTCCAATATCCTAAGTTTAATGGCTTTCGAGTGTATAGGTAAATTTCACATGTTAGTCTACCAAAACGGTTAAGAACAAGGCCCCACCTGTAAGACAAAACATCTTACATATAGTTAGGAATACTTAGACAAGAGGGTATTAAGATCCTTCATGTTAGCCTCCAATGGCAAGTGAATGGAGTTGATTTACTGATACTTAACCATGCATACTTCCTTTCAATCATACCCACAAGTAGTTCCATACATCAAGATAAGTTTTAAACCAAAGACTTATCATTTTTATTTATAATTAAAATCATCTCCAAGTAGAATTCCCTGCTGCCAACAAGCATGTTCAATACTCCGACGTGTTTACCTAGTCATACCATAGGTTGGTACCCGCTACTAGCAGACCTGTTCAATATCCCGACTGGTTGGCCTCTTAGACCCTTTTTATAGCAGAGACTAGTCCTTACCCTCACCTTTAAGATTTGTATATAAATGTTGATTTTTGCAAGATGGGGGGGTAGCTCTGCAAACCTTTTTACGGGTTGGGATGGTATTTAAGTTGGAGGATGTTTTTTTTTTTCAATATATAGATTACCTTTACATATTCTCCAGATTTAAGGGATACTTAAGTGAGTGTAACCAATCCGAAGATATGACAAAATTGAGCATTTTAATGTGTAGTGGATGGAACCATTGGAAAATAGCAAAAATATATCTGTAGCCACTACTCATCTTCTTCCATTGAAATTAAATTGATGTGTCCATGGCTTAACTGTCAGGTCGACCTCCTTGCTACTCTTTTRTAAAAATACTCTACTCACCCACTCAGAGACTTGGATGGATTGTATTAGTAGCCTCTAGGTTTGATGAGGTCAATGCCACTTTTTYAGTATATTTTCTGGTGGTTAAGGGCTATAAGCAATTTCTATAATAGATTCTMTGAAAGTCTAGTTTGAAAAGAAGATAGAATTCTKGTCAAAGAACTAAAAATGACTAACTAAACAAGCAATTTTTAATCATGATAAAAGTACTCATTACTCAAATGGTGCTTAATAAGATGATGAAATTTGGTTATAGTAACATGTTCTTTTGAAGTAAAATACTCCCATTTTTCTTAGCTTCCTTGAAAGTGTCCATTTGTAAATGAATACCTGCAAAATTTCTAAAACTGCCTGTCAAAAACCACACTCTAAAATATTTACATATGTACAACATAAATCAAAATATTTCAAGAACAGGGAGAAGGAGAAGAAAATTCCCAATCCACCAAGGCTAGTGCCTTGTCAACTGACATGACTTGTATAAAGTCTTCTTTAGAAACAATCTTATGATAAAGTTTAAGTCTATGCCCATTTACTACAAAAGAGACATGTTCATCATCAATTGTTTTTATTTTTACAGCCCCATTATCAAACATGGTAACCACTTCATAAGGACCTAACCATCGAGTGGTAAGTTTGCCTTTAAAAGTTTTAAACCTTGAATCAAACAATAGAGCCCAATCTCCAGGTTGAAATTGCTTCTTTTTAATGAATTTATCATGCCATTTGCTTCGCTGGTTTTGAACTAAGATTGTCCTTTGGATAGCATCCTATCTAATTTTATCCAATTCGTTCAATTGTAGGACTCGTTGTTTTTGTGCCTCATCTAAATCTAATCCAAATTGTGCAGCAATACAGAAGGTTCTTACTTGGAATTCAATAGGTAAGAGCATTTTTTTTCCGTAAACCAATTCGTATGGGGTATGTCCAATGGTGTTTCTCCATGTGGTACGATATTCCCACAAAGCCTTTGGAAGTCTTTCAACCCAATCTTTATGATGTAGTTGGACAATTTTGGTCAAGATAATTTCTAGTACTTTGTTTGTTGATTCCACTTGGCCATTAGCTTGTGGGTGCTATGGAGAGGACTTGCGATGTTTTATCCCATACTTTTCTGTTAATTCCTTCATCAGCTTAGAAGTAAATTGTGTACCCTGGTTCGTGACAATATCACGAGGACCACCAAAGAAGGTAAAATATATATTCATAAATAAACTCAACAACGGATTTTTCAGTAGCCCTAAACAAGGATTTTCCCTCTACCCACTTAGTGACATAATCTGTGCAAACAAGAATATAGTTCTTCTTACAAGACATGCGGGAAATTGGTCCTACAAATTCAAGGGCCCATTTCTTAAAAGGTTTGATCATAACCTGGGTATGTAAACACATTTCATCAGTTGATGTGGGTTTTCCTATCCTTTGACAATTATCACAACTTCTTACATATTTAGCAACATCCTTGAAAATGATAGGCCAATAGGAACCTGAATGTAAAACCTTGTATGTTGTACGTTTATCGGAAAAATGCCCACCAAACAGTCCATCATGACAAATTCATAGGATTTATGCTATCTCATCTTCCCAGACACATCTATGAATGATCAAATCTGGTCCAGTACGAAAAAGGTCATGACCAACCCATGAATAGTTAGCACTTTGTGTTATAATTTGACGTTTTTCATGAGGCGACAAATGAGTTGGTAATTTTCTAGTGGCTAAATAATTTTCCATATCTGCAAACCACAGAGTGTTTATGGAGATGGCGAAGACATGCTCATCTGGAAACCTATCATCAACAGGTATACTATCACCTTCATGATAAATGCGAGAGATAAAATCAACTACTAAGTTCTCTTTTCCTAGTCGATCAAGGATAGTAATATTGAAATCTTGTAATAAAAGGAGCCACCTAGTTACTCGACCATTGGTAATAGGTTTGTTCATGAGAAATCTAATGGAAGAGTGATATGTATGTACAAATACTTCATATCCTATGATATAATGGCGAAACTTGTTGATGACATGGATGACTTCTAAGAATTCTTTCTCAGTGACTGTATAATTTATCTCAACATGAGTCAAGTTCTTACTTACAAAGTAAATGGCATAGGATTGTTGGTCTTCTTTTTGTCCTAACACTCCTACTATTGCAGTATCAGAGGCATCAATAGATATATGGAATGGAAGGGCCCAATTGGGTCCTCTAAGAACTGGTGCCACAGATAATTTAGATTTTAAAGTTTCAAAGGCAGTTTGACAATGGTCAGTTCAAAGAAAGTCAACATCTTTTGTGATAAATCCAAACATTGGTGCGGAAATTTTCATAAAATTTTCAATGAATTGTCAGTAGTATATGGCATGTCCTAGAAATATTCTCACCTCCTTTCGAGTCTTTGGAGGTGGGAGTTTGACAATTACCTCAATCTTAGCAGGATGCACTTTAATCCCTTCGGATGAAACATGATGCACTAAGACTACTCCTTCAATCATTAACATTTTACACTTCTCATGAATTAAGGATAAATTCATCTCTTGACATCTAATGAGAACTTTCCTCAGGTTGTCTAGGGATTCTTGAAAAGTATTACCATATACTGTAAAATCATCCATATACACTTCCACACAATCATGAATGAGATCAACAAATATCCCTAATACTGCTCGTTGGAATGTGGTAGGAGCATTACACAAACCAAATGGTAGGACTCTACAAGCATAAGTTCCCCAAGGGCAAGTGAAAGTAGTCTTGTCCTGATCCTTCGGTGATATTAGAATTTGATTGTATCCACTATATCCATCGAGGAAGGAAAAGTATCATTTTCCTGACAAGGTATCCAAGACTTAGTCATTGAAGGGAAGAGGAAAATAATCTTTAAGAGTGGCCTTATTAATTTCCCGGAGGTCAAAACAAATTCTCCATTTTCCGGTTACTTTATTCGGAACCACTACAAGTGGGGATACCCATTTACTGTCAAAAATTGTATAAATGAAACCAACATTCAATAGTTTCTGTATTTCCTCCTTCACTATATCTTTTAGTGTTATATTCATCCTTCTCTGAGGTTTCCTAACAAGTGCTACTTCTGCCTGGGTATAGATATGATGAATGCATGTGTCCGGGTGTATACCCCACATATCGGTATATTCCCAGGAAAATTCTCATGATTGGTCCTTAAGGACGTTCACTAATTGTTCTTGTTGATCTGCATCTAGTCCTAAATTGATATGTAGTAATTTGCCAGGACTAATCTCATAAGGCATGGTGTAGGATATGGAAGATTCATCTATTTCAAATATAAAAGATGTTGAATAAAGAGTCGATGGATCCAAATGTTCTTGAAATTATTCACCAAACATATACTCAAATTGGGGGAAAGATTGAGGAAAATCAACACATGTGATTGCATAAATGAATTGATTTAACACATTCTCTGTTCTTTGCTCCTGAAGTGCCCAAGAGTGATCACTAGGAAACACAGGTTCTTCCTAGTTTTCATTCTCATATGGACATTCAAGCCACCATAGATTTTCTATAACAAGTTGAGCCGGTGGATATATCGTAAGTTTCTTCATAGAAATTCCATTATAGATAGTCATTTCACCTTCTTGACAACCAATGAATGCATTGGTTGTAGCCAACCAAGGTATTCCCAAAATAACGAGATGCCCTTTAGCATGATCCTTTGAATGAATGACAAAGAAGTCTACCAGATATTCCCATGATGCTAATGTGACTATGATATCATCCAAGATCCCTTCAGGTATAACTTTTGTTTTATCTGCCAATTTCAAAATACTTGGGGTAGGTCGAAGGAAGTGTTTCAACTATGGTTCTTCTAAGGTAGTGACAGTCATACCATTAATGGTTGCCCCTAGGTCTATGAGAGTATTTCTAATGGGAATCTTATTAATGGTTATCATTACTACTGGATTCCCTAGGTTTGCATACTTTGTGACCCTAGGTTTCTCTAATATGTATTCAAACAACTCTCCTACCAGATGTACTGTTGGAGGATCTTTCTGTTTCCTACCTGGATTTTTGATACACAATTCCTTGATTACCTTACTGTAAATTGGGATATCCATTATTTCTTGTAACAGGGGAATTTTGACATAGCTATTTTTTAATTCGTTTATAATGTCAAATTCCATTTGAATCATTGGTTTTTCGATTTCTAATCTCTCCGAATAGGGAGGGGATTTTGTAGTTTGCAAGGATTCACTTCGAGGAAGATTTTGTTCTTGATATTTGGGAATATTAACATCTTCCCACTTAGTGTCATCTGTGGGCTGGTCGATAGTTTCATCATCTTCTTCCTCCCGGATGACTACTGAAGGTTTCTATTTATCCAAAACTTTCCCTGACCTTAGTTGAATCTCATGTAATTGAACATGACAAATAACATATGTTGGAAAAGTTTGCAACTCGACATTATGAAGAGCTTGGGTTGGTTTATTATTTTGGTTAAGCATCGATTGTTCTCGTAATAATGTTGGTCTTGGGGAATTTGCATTTTGAAATTGTTGAGGTTGTTGTAGAATAGGAGGTAAAGGTGGAGGGACAAAACCTGGAAAAAGTTGCTGGATATTTGGTGGAAACTGTGGATAAGGATGAGTGGGCATAGGAACATGTGGAATCTGAGTGTTTCCCTGGGTATGTCCTCCTCTCCATCCTTGTAGCCAAGGATTGTGTGAAGCATACCGTGGAGACCAGTTTTTCCAATTTGTTAAGTTCCACTGTTGTGGTTGTTGGTAATAAGGTGGAGCTTGAGGTGGTGGATCCTGGTACATAGGCTGACCCCTAGGCTACCATGGCCTTATAGGTGCATAAGAAGGTTCCCCAGGATCCCCACTTTTATAAATGGATAATAAACCATGCAGTGATGGGTACTTTTCAGTTGGATGATCTTCAGTACAAAAGCCACAAACTGAAATGTTGTCTAATGGGCATTCCCTTGAGGAATGCTTCCTCCTGCACCTCGAACAAAATATGCACATCACAACATTCTCTTCCTCCTGTTTCTTCTTAATCTTTAAAGTGTCCAATTGGGAACCTATTGTACTTAAAATATCAATTTTAAAGTTTTCTAACAGGTTTCTTATTTCCATCCTTGTATTCCCACCATAACTAACTCCTTTTGAGTTTCTACTATAGGGATCCCGAACACCCTTTCCATTTTTCACCCTGCTTCTCGAGTAGTTTCTACACATCTCACAAATCTCAACAAATGGTTTGTGGGAGACATCTCCTAATTCCATCAGATTAAGTGTTTCCAGATATTATTCCAAATTTCTTTTAAGAAAAAGAGTTCTGATTGCATCGTGTGGAAGGTCATGATATTTTGATTTTTGTGAGATATAGGAAAACTGTTCCATGTAATCTTCAAGACTCTCATCTTATAATTGTTGAATTTTAAAGATATCATTACGATAATCTTTAGATTTTAAATAGTCTTGGTATTTCCTAAGGAATATGGTATTCATATCTTCCCAAGATCTGATACTAGACTCTCTTAATCCCATGAACCATCTAAGTGCAAAATCTTTAAGATTGGAAAGAAATAGTTTTAATTTTTTAGAATCTTGCAAGTAGTTATAACTTCTACACAAGATGTCAAACTCAAACAAGAAGGTGTCTGGGTCCTCACTGCTCTTACCATAAAAGGTAGTGTAGAAAGTGGAATGTTCTTCATATTAACATTTTGTGTGGTATCCAAAATTGGAAACCCAAAAGTGGTTTTTGTCTGGTTTCCTACTTCTTCTCCCTCATCATGTCTCACATGATTGTGATCCTACTGATCATCCATACTGATATGATTCCAAAAAATAGAATACTTTAATGGTTCTATTCTTGGAGATAATGAGGCGTCCCAAGGTTCTTTTTCAGGAGAGATATTTATCTGATAGGAAAAATTATCTACTATTTGGTTTTCAGGAACTTTGCTTGAGCCTGTTGAAACTATTGGTTCAGAAGTTTCTGTTTCAACTTGTGACACAACTATATTTGTTGAACTTCCAAAGAGGTAATTCACCTGTTCAAGGTCAATGATATCTATAAAGTTAGAATCCCATGATGGTGGTAAAAAGGAAAATGTTGTGTTGGCTGGTTTTAATTACGAGAAATTGGAAGGTTCGAGTGGTTTTACCTCCTGTCCTACTATTGTTGGTGTCTAAACTTTCTATTCCATGGTTTCCCCAATTTTTGTCTCTTCTGAAACTTTTTTAGCTTTTTGGGTTGAGCTATCTCCTACTTGTACTTTACGATACCGTTTTGCAGAGTTTATAGATGGAGTGTTCCTTCATCCAAAAAGGTCAGAAGGAACTTTGGTGTGAAGTTTTGGATTGGTTTTGATATATCTACCCTTTTGGCCCCTAGGTTTGTTCATGAAAGCGAAGCAAACAGAAAACTACCATTGGGATTGGGGGAACCTACTATAACAGATGCGCTGGTTCTTACCTCTCGTCTTAAAGTTCCCCTGCCACCAAACTATTACTAATGCTCATAAATAATCTACTACCCAATTGTTTTCTACCTTTGGACAACTCCCCGACAATGACGCCAAAAATGATGGGTAAACTATATGCCTTAATTTCCCTCAATTAAATTATCGAACAAGGTAAGTAGACTTAGACTTGTGACACAGTATGAGTCAAGGTAGAGAAAGGATTAACTTCTTGTGAGGTTTGGAAAGTGGATCTATCTAGGCAAAATAAGGTTTATTCTAGGGATTGGTACTTTATCTTCAATTTACAATTCTATTTTAGAAAGAGATTCTAAAAAAACTGAACTATGTTTGGACAATGAGATTTACTTTAAATTTACAGAGTAATCTACAACCATGAATGGTGAGCTCATTATTCTAAGTAATCAAATATTGAATAAAAACAAGCTATCTTTCTTTTAAGAGTAATCTATAATTATGGAAAGTGGGTTTATAAAGACAAGCTATATTTCAAAAGAAACTCTTTGAAGTGAACTCTATGAAGCATCTTTTCAAAAACCCATGATTAATTATGTTCTACAGGAAATAAACCATATCTTTTACACTAGTCTGATTTGACTGAAAGTAAACAACATCGTAAAGACATTTAAATGTAGTGGTTGTGTCTATGATGGAAAATTATATCATGGTGGCATCTTAGTACTACTGATAATTCAAGCGGAATCAAATCAATGTTAATTTCTACAGAGATGTGTAGAGTATAAACAAGGCAGTCTACTGAAATCTTTTCCATTGAGAAATATGAATTGATTAAGTACATATCTTTACATTAACATAATCCATAAACAATATTCAGAGAATATTCGAAATTAACACTATCCTATCACACCAAGACTGGAAATATTCTAGTACAGAGGTAATAAACTATGCAACCCTGCAAAGATTAGTTTTTAAACCATAACTTAAGGAATCATAAAAGACTGTTATATGTACTATTTAAATGACCAATTTGCAAACTAGAATACAAATTATGTGAACAAGAAGAGAACGATATATGTATATATGAACAATGAAATGATCAAGATCATGTACATAGATTATGAAATACAATCTAAGTAGATAACCTGCATAAAAGAGTTATATGTCAGAAAATATACAATTAGATGCCTAGATATGGAAAATCACAAATATCCTGCATAAAAGAGTAAGACGTATAAATATGAATCTACAACAAGTAAACACAATACACAGACCACTGGTGGGCCCCACAGGTAGTCGTGGTACTACTCCAACTCAATATACAATCAACACATCACTTATATTAACACTAGAATCGAGTTACAAAGCAAATTCAGTATAATGACTGTATTATAAATCGTTGTCCTTTTGATCTGAGAAACCTCAGTATTTATTGAGTTTTTAACATGACTGAGAGGTCGACCACTGGAAGGGTCGATGTTCTCCTACAACAAAAAATCATTAAAACAATAACAAACAACATCTTCTAGCAACTTCATGCGCTCAAAATAGACGCTGAATGCAACTCTTCGAATCAAGATGTAATGAGTCCCATAGCTGGAGGGTTCGAACAGGGATAAAACCCACGTTTCACATTTTCTAGGAAGAGCCCACTAATATACCAACCCACAACTCATTATGCTCCAAGTTCCGTATCGAAGGCTGGATCGAGGACCAGATCAAGGACTAGATTGAGGGCTGGATCACAGGCCGGATCAAGGGTTGTATCTCATTTTCGACATGTTTCAATCAGAAGACAAATTTTAATGGATTGGGTTTATTCAATTAAGGATAAATCATCATAAAATCATCAAAACTGAATACAACACATACCTTAAGCTGATCCATAGCAAATTGATAGAAGAAACCTGATAATACCTTCAAAAAGGCTAATACAAGTATAATACGATCCACATGTTAAAAAAGGAGACTTAGAGAAGGAAAAAATTAGGTAAAACATGGAGTCAATATTCTATCGTAGTGGCGTCTACTTGGTCCGAAAAAGGGTTAAAATTACACCAAATAGACGTCCTTTCAAATCCAATTAATGAGTGTGAAAGAGACAAGTTCACTCGGAAATATTTTCACTTTTTGAGAGATTCGGAAAGAGCTTAAACAAGACTCGAGGATGCTGTTCTAAGCAACATATCATGGGGGAGGCCATGGATCCCATGCAGGACTTCTGTCAAAAGTCAGAAAGTCACAGATGGATGACATAAGCTTGGGAAAAACCAAATCTTTCCAAGTCGAGGAGGATAAAATAATTGTAGAGGTTACCTTATCTACAATATATCAAAGAATTCCCCTTATCTAGAAGGGTGTAGAAGAAGGAAGTCGAGGCTCTACAATATCATTCCAATCAAAGGAAACCACCCTAGGATTTGGAGGGAACGTACACAAAGAGAGTGGAATGCTCCCTTGTTTAGAAGGTACATGACTAGAAATTCTAAGGACATGGTTGAAAGACACATCACCCTCCAAAAGAATAGTGGGATTGACCAAAGATTGCATCGACAATGTCACTTCCTTAGACTGGCCACTCTCCAAGAGAAGAGTGGGATCGACCAAAGATTGAATTGGCATGACTACTTCTTCAATTGTTGGTTGAATAGGATGCGAGACAACAAGGTTGAGAGACACATCACCCCTAAAAATAGAAGAGGTGTCGGCCGAAGATTGCATCGACGCGACCACTAGTTGAATAGGATGCGAGACAACATGGTCCAGAGACACATCACTTCCCAAAACGAGAGTGGTGTCGGCCGAAGATTGCATCGGCAAAAATGCTGTATCAACCAAAGAAGGTTGGGAAACCAAACACGACTCAGAACCCGAAGGGCCACCAGGAAAGTTCAAAGGACCACGCTTCTTGTAACACAACAGTAGCATGGCACAAACAAGTAAGGTGATCTCCTTTGCAAAGCCTACAAAGAAACTTGAGCTTACCTCTTACATGTATAGACTTATAAATCATATGAATTCCCCCAACATGACTTGCAGTGGCTGGTGACATGCTCCTAGCATGACTTGCAGAGGCTAGTAGCAAATATCCAACATGACTTGCAGAGGTTGGCGATGAATGCCCAACATGGTTAGCAGAGGTTCGTGACGAATCTTCAACATGACTAGCATAGGGAGATGATGAACCCCCAACATGATTAGCAGAGGTTGGTGATGAATCCCCAACATGACTAGCAGAGGTTGGTGATATATGTGCAGTGTGACTAGTAGTGACTAGAGTTGGGCCCCCAACATGACTTACAACGGTTGGTTGCTAGTCTTCAACATGACTTGTGGAGGTTGTTAACCTATCTCCAACATGACTAGAAGAGGTTGGTGATATAATGCCAGTATGACTCACAGTGACTAGACTTGTGTTTCCATCATGGCTGGTAGAGACGATTGGTTGTGGCATTTGAGACCAAGGTTCCGAGAAAGACTAGTTTTGAGAAATTGCAGGCCAGGAAGGGTTCTGGTATACGCCATGGCCCTGTCTGACAAGAAAGTATCCTCCTCCAAATTGATTCATAAAGGGTTGTAAGGGCATCGTCACTGAGGAAGCCGCTTGCGAAGAGAAAGCGACATGACAGGGGTTTCTAAGGTGAGGATATATGTGTCCCCCAGACGAAGAAACTTCATGAAGGGGGTTGCCCATACTATAAAACTGACTCCCTCTGGATGAAACACCAGAGGACAGATAGAGGTCCACCATGGGAAAAGCGTTCATAGGAACCGACATAACGGAAGACGCATATATGGACGGGGTGTAATAAGTAGAATGACCTCCCATTTGAGCACTTCCTCTTGAAAAAGTGAAGATAGGATTGGATCCACATGAAGGAATATTCCAACCTCCTACTGTAAGAGTTGGTTGAGGGATATGAATCCCACCGAAAAAAAAGGGAGAATAAGGAGGCATCATGCCCCCAGACCCAAAACTAGGATTCACATAAGACGACAATATAGATTATGGAAAGTACAAAGACATGTCTGGCATACCATGAGAAAAATGATTATATGCCTAAGGTATTGGCTGAGTATCATGATTCGACGTACCACTCATAAATACAAAAGGATCCACCCACATGGAATGAGAAAACACCATGGGATGGGTAGCGCTAATTGAGGGAGTCACGGGGGATCCACTAACCATAGCAATGAAAAATCACGACGCATTACAAAATCCTAAGGCCAACTAATAATCATAAAGCACACCAAAGTAAAGAAAAAAGGCCAATGCATAGAAACATGATATAATGGCTGAAAGGGGCCTCCCTCACTAAAGTAGGTATGCCTCACCCAAAAGGGACATGAGACTCCCTTCAAAAGATCAGAGGTATCAGAATCAATTGTAAGGGCTCTCATGGGCTTAACAACATAATCGGTCAGATCCCCCCGAAGAGGTAATCCTCCATAAAGGATGTGTGATGTCCGGCCCTTATCTGACTCAGGGTACTTGCAGAATAACCCCTCCGAGTAACCTATGTGGCTACCTATGTCAAGCAACGAAGCCACCACAATATAACCAATGCGCAGGCGAACAATCATAAGTGAGGTCCACCGTATGGGCAGGGTAACAAAGCCTGAAATCTTGAAATCACTGCCTCTCACAGAGGTAAAGGTACTAGCAAGACCCCCATATACAAATAGATCCATAGAAAAATATATGATGCTAAGAAGGTATTGGTGAGATATCTCCTCAACCAACTTCGCACAACCTCGTTCTTAACTCAGGTGTGGGCGGAGCCTCCTAACGTCACCAATTAAATAATGGATTTCACTACTCCCTTAGTCAGACACATATGTTGAGTTTAATACCCTTGGAGAATTTTACTCACAGAATCCTATTCAAAGGTTCTAAATCTTAAGCTAGTTTGTGCACCTTGAAAAATAAAATCGTTTCTAATAAGTTTTAAATTTATTAGCATTACTTTTAGTGGCTTTGTTTACTCAAAAGGTGTGGTCATGAAATTGATGATGTTATGACCGAGCAAGTAAAAAAATGAATATGAATATAATTCAAAGTCCTAACTTCAATTCTCAATAAATTATAAGCTTTTCAAAATGCAACTTTCAATTCAATTCTGCAATTTCAAATAAGATGCAATATTTCCATACATGTACTAAGATCAACGATAAGAACCCAAAATATCAAATGCCAACAATGAAAAATGTATATATTTTTTTGTATTTTCAATATAAAAGAATGAAAATGCAAGGACTAAACAACAAATTGATATAAAAACCCTATTGTATGCAAACAACGACAAACCAGGTAGAATATCAAGAAGAAAACACCCCACCCAAGATGCAAGGAAAACCAATGAAAACGATGATGAGAAAGAAAAAACGTTTAAAAATTCAACCAAAGAAAGGTTTCCTATCACTCTGGAGGCACTTAACAATTATGACAAAGACCTAAGAAGACTCAACAACCATCAAAACTTACCCAACAAACATCAAACTCAACAATCAATAAAAAAAGGATGATGTACGTGACTGTTCGGGAGAAAACCGCGTATGTATGCTCCCTATAGAATGACATCTCACATATGTACACATTTGTCAAGGGAAAACCCACGTATATGTATTAAAACATTGTCAGGTTAAGGATAAGGCCAAGAAACTTAGACTCAAAATGAAAAGAGGCTGTCAAGCAACCAGACAATAAGAAACTCAAGATAACCGAGAGCAGTCAAAGGAGAAAAACACTCCAAACTCCGAAAAGAAGATTCCCTCCCCAATATGGTTGCCAATATTGTTACGAGGAAAATAACTCTATGGCATGGGGTAAACCACAACAGATGGAAATGACTGTAGAAATTAAATCTAATCTCAAGTATGCTATATAAACAAATATGATAACAAGACTAGATAAAGAGCCTACCTCATCTAGACGTTCGATGAAGTCCATTGTTGAGCACTTGGCTTAAAGCTATACACCTGCAACTTGTCCTCAACAACCAAGATACACAAGCATATGGTGATAATATATAAAGTTAGCACACATAATAGCATAATCCATCAATATTCATAACAAATACGCCCATGGAATAAAAATTCAAATATTTTCAAGACATTAATTGGACGAGAAAAGAGTATTTCTATTAAAACATAATCAACAGAAGTGTATAAATGAAAAAAATTCATGTCGGCAAGTTCAGAACCGAGAAACTAAGTCCCTTCCAACTGGGCCTCCACAACTTCAATCCTCCACCAAAGACAAGCTCATATAAGAGAGACAATGAGGTTCTCCATCAAATACAGAATAGCTTGGGGGTTGAACAATGTGTTCAGACTTAAAAGGACAAAGGGATGCAGACTCAATATGAAGTGAATAATTTCTCCAGAGTAAATTTGCTCTCAAATTTGAATTCTTCTCTCTCTTCCATATCTTGGATATGGCCCATTTATAGCCTTCAAATGGAACTGAAGGGCCGAGTCATAACGTTTCTAGTATATGGAAGTTCAAGGATCATGGATCTCGTGACGTAACATGGAAACCTGACACCATTTTTTAATTTTGGGCACAAAACCCAATGTACATGGGCTGTAATGGTGCAACCTACATATACACATGTTGTATAGCTGTTAGGGCGCATGTATGTGGAAAAATACAATTTTTAGCTTTGGGAACTACAAAAAGGGACTTCAAGTTTGCATAGGGAAATGGAAAAGGCCTTCTGAGCAAGTTGCATGGGGTGAGGCAAATCTTTCTATAACAGTAATTGGAAGGAAATCAAGACCAGTTTCATGAAGGTGTTTCGAGGAATTGTTGCAACCCATTTTTTAGGAAGATTCCACGAGAGTTAGAGCCGAACCCATAAACATTTTTTTGTACATGGATAAATTCATGAAAGCATGTAGTATATAAATAGCCATGTCATGAGTGGAGGTGAAGAGAGTGAATACGAGTGATGGGAGAGTAATAAAGTTGAGGCTATGTGATCCATATGGACGTCGGTGGCCTCCCACCTATTCCAACTTGTTCATTTTGGTAGTTTTCCAATTTGACAGTTTTTTCCTAGTTTTCGGGACCCCGACTTTCGAGGCTGTTTTGAGGCCCTAAACAACATTTTTAGGGATTTCCATGGTTAGACTATTGATAAAGTCAAATTCTAATGAAAAGTGCAGTCCTCGGATAGACCTTTCCAATGGGATATCATGTGCCTAAAACAAAGATCGTATGCAAAAGTTACGACCCCGGGAAGTTGATGTACTAACTTACCCCAACGAGGCCCACATGACTTTTGGCACTTCATCTCCTAGGGTTAGATTTTTGGATGTCTAGGTTTTTGGAATTCATGTTTATTGTAAAAATTCCTTCATAGCCTCATTGTAATCATCTTTTTGTGAATGAGCACAACCATCACATCTCTTCTCAGAGATAAGATGCCACCATTCCAACAAGCTTGTTTTCTGCTGCATTTTATAGTTTCAACATATTTCCTTATTGAATAGAAGCCAATTTTACTGTATCTCTATTATTCTGTGTTAAGCATAATAATAATCTGTATTCATTTTGTTATGCTCACAAAATTTGGATCAGTGGTATCAGAGCGGTCTGCTCCTTGTCATTCTTAATGCATGTCCCCGACGAGGTCAGGGTACGAAGAATTGGGTCTCGAGCTTGTTTCTCTTGAGGAAAAAATATCTCGCACGCCCAAGCAACCTCTCATGGAGGGAGAAAATAAAGATGAAGGGACATGAGATCCTTTGAAAATGTTGTTTGAGGAATCCCTCATGCAATAGAGGAACGAGATGATGGATATTTTTGTGCAAATCCTTCGGCAACTACCAACATGCGACACATCTTCCTCGAGCGGAGGCACAACCCCCTTCAAGGTACAAATAAACTTTGATATTCCTATATTTGAAGGTCAGATAGACACAAATGTTGTAGACAAATGGTTAAATCTACTAGAAGGGTATTTTTTTGTTCATAAATTTTCGAATAGAGAAAATATTACTTTTGCGCTCCTCAAAGTCGTGCCCCATGTCAAAGATTGGTGGGGAAATTTCTGTATGCAAAAGGAAACAAAGGAAACCTCATTATTTATAGTCGTGGTCACCTGGGAGTCCTTAAAGGATGCTATTAAGAAAAAATACTACCCTGCCGAAAGTTATGACGACCTGTATACAAAATGGAACACACTGCGGTAGGAAAGAGACCAAGCAGTGCCCGAGTTCACAAATATCTTCCATACCTTGCGCACCAAGTTGGGTATCAAATATTCTGAGTGACATCTAGTTCTCAAGTATTGCGGTGGTTTGCATAGATACATCTATGCTGAAATGGATTTTTTGGACATCTCGTCCTTGGGCGCGACCTATTGATATGTTGTCAAAATTGAGAAGAATCTTAAACAAAAGACATGGCAATTTGGGTCAGGGAACCCCTCACAAAAAAATCAAGGAAAGGGTGTCCCCAACCCGTAGAATAAAGGACAAAGCAAATATGGACAGCCTCAGGACAACCATTCCAATCCAAAAGCAAAGAAGGACACCGAAAAGACAAAGAAAGATACCAGGAAGTGGTGTGACTTCCATAAGATCCCATGGCATAACACTGTTGATTTTTGCTCAAAGCAGTCACTAGTGGCCGAGGTGAAATCCTTTGAATCAGATACGAGTTTCAACTTTGATTCAGAACCAAAAAGTGGGAGACAGATCATTGACGTGGAACTCAATTCCACCATTTCTACCACCAAGCTCCAACCCAGTGAACCAGACGAACCAGAAGAAGGATATCACCTTTTTCATTCACAGATGTGGGTGAAAGGCACCCCACTGTACTTCATTGTTGATAGTGCTAGCGAGAAGAAACTCATCTGAGTAGAGGTTGTCAAGTGGATAGACTTTTCGACAACGCCACACCCATAGACATACACCATTGGATGGATCTTCCAAGGAAGCGATCTCCACGTCAGCCAACAGTCTCTCCTGTCGGCCACCAGTGACATTAAGCAGTCACTGGTGGTCGAGGTGAAATCCTCTGAATCAAGTACGAGTTTTGACTCTGAGTCAGAACCAGAAAGTGGGAGATGGATCATTGACATGGAACCCAATTCCACCATTTCTACCACCAAGCTCCAACCCGGTGAACCAGATGAACTAGAGGAAGGAGATCAACTTTTTCATTCACAGATGTGGGTTAAAGGCACCCCGCTGCACTTCATCATTGATAGTGCTAGCGAGAAGAAAATCATCTCAACAGAGGTTGTCAAGCGGCTAGACCTGTCGACAACGCCACACCCGTAACTTTACACCATTGGATGTCTCCACCAAGGAAGCGATCTCCACGTCAACCAACAGTCTCTCTTGTCGTACGAAATTAAGCCTTTCATAGACGAGGTATTGTGTGATGTTTCTCCTCTCAAAGTTTGTAATTTTATTTCGGGACAACCTTATTTATGGAAACATCGTGTTGTATACGAGTCTAGGCCTCACAGTTTTATTATTACTTTGAACAAGAAATTATACAGGATACCTGAGGCAGTCCCACCTAGTTCTATTTCCTTGATCTCTACCAAGCAATGCAGGAAGGTCATCTCTCAGACCGATAAGTTTGTCTTCTTCGTGATTCTCTCTCAGAGTGAGCGAAAGATCACAGCTACATACAGGGCCTCCGCGAGTGACCTATCCACACAACAGAAGCAAGTGGATAAGGTCGTGGAAGAATACTCAAATATCTTCTCCTCACCTACCGAGGTACCTCTGCACTGTCAGGTCAAACATCCCATTGATCTGAACCCCGACGCATCGCTACCCAATGGGCCACTCTATTGTCGCTCTCTGTTAGAGAATGAGGATATCAAGCAACAGATCCAAGAACTGCTCCACAAGGGGCACATCCATCCCAACTCATTACCTTGTGGGAGCCCAATCGTGCTGGTACAAAATATTAATGGGACCTGGAGACTTTGCATTAATTACTGGGCCCTGAATAAAATCACAGTCCAGAACCAATACCCAATTCCCTAAATCTACGACCTCCTTGATCAACTCACGGGGGCCAAATACTTCAGTAATATTAGTATGAAGTTAGGTTACCACCAACTCCCAATAGAACAAACATATGTCTGGAAGACCTCCTTCAAGTCAAAATAAGGTCTCTTCGAATGGTTGGTCATGCCCTTTGATTTGAAAAATGCTCCAACAACTTTCATGAGGATGATGGACGATATTCTGCGAACCTTTACCAATACTTTTGTAGTGGTGTATTTGGATGACATCCTCATCTACAACAAGGCTTGGGTGGAACACTTGCAACATATTCAATAGGTTCTGCACACCCTGTGGTAACACAAGTTATATGCCAACTTGGAAAAATGCTCCTTCAGCATGGACATGGTCCATTACCTAGGCTACATCATTGATAAACATGGTGTGCATGTGGATCTAGCCAAGATCCAGGTCATCTGTGACTACCCAGCCCCAACCACACTCACTAAGCTTCGAAGCTTCTTGGGCCTTACCAATTTCTATCACAGGTTCATGTTGGGATTCTCCCATATTGCATGGGCCCTCATCCAAGTAACTAGGGGTGGTGGTAAGGAAAAAATTGTGTGGGGCCTGTCCTAACAACAAGCATTCGATGATTTGAAGCAACCCTTGTGCTCAGCCCCAATACTTTCATTATCGGACCTGCAACAACTCTTTGAGATCGAGACAGATGCTTCAGACTATGTTGTGGGCATCATTCTCACTCAGCACGACCACCCCGTGGCCTATCATAGTGAGACACTATCAGATGTTGTTCGTAAGTACCCTACTTACGACAAAGAAATATACTAAATTGTGCAAGCTTGCTGCTAGTGGAGACATTACATTCTTGGGAAGGAGATAGTCATCCACATTGATCATAAGCCACTGCACTTCATGCAGACATAAAGAAAATTGCAGAATGATGGCCATCGAAAGTGGTCCACATAATTGCAGTAGTTCCACGTCAACATAAAGTATAAAACATGAAGTACCAATTAAGTTGTTTATTTCCTAAGCCGACCTCTAGTCGTGACACTCACCATGGTGCTAGATTCTTACGTCCACAAGACCTTTGGATGGCCCCACCTCTATGAGACGGACCCTAACTTAGCGACCACCTACCAAATGTTGGGCACAAAATCAATTGTCGCTAATTTCCATCTTTAGGATGAGCTATTGTGCCATATGGGCCACCTCTATGTTCCATCAAGCGAGCGAGTGAAACTAATTTGGGAAGCCCAGTACAGTCGGGTGGAAAGAAACTTCGACATCGAAAATACAGTGGAAGTGCTGCAAAAACATTTCTATTGGCCGAAACTTCGATAGGATGTTGGTAAGTATATCAAGTCCTGCACGGCCTACGCTATTGCCAAACCGACCACTAAGAAACATGGCCTATGCACCTCTGTGCCTATTCCTGACATGCCATGGGAATCCATCTCAATGGACTACATGTCGGGCCTTCCGTCCACCAAGAGGGGAAATGACTATGTTTTTGTGGTTGTTGATCGCTTTTCCAAGATGGCAGTTCTGGCCACCTGCAAGAAGAGCATCACAACAGAGGCCACTGCCAAACTCTTCTTTGAACGAGTATCGATACATTTTGGAATCCCACAAACCATTGTCTCAGATTGAGACAATCGATTCCTCATCACATTTCGGTTGAGCCTTTGGTCACTGCTGGACACCAAACTCACCAAATCCACTTCCTTCCACCCTTAGACAGATGGACAGACTGAGGTCGTCAATCAGATGATCATTCATATCCTACGCATGTACAATTCCAAGAACCCCCGCACATGGGATGAGATTCTTCCCTATGTTCAACATAGATACAACCGAGCCCTGCATAGCTCAACTGACCACACCACCTTTCAAGTGGGGTTGGGATTCCAACCATTGGGCCCACTGGATGTTGCACTACCCCTTGCGGCCGCCCCGACCGGCTCGTCCCCCACTTCAACTGAAGCTAACAAAGCAACTCGGTTCATTGAGAAGATCCAACACATCCTCCAACATGTTCATGATATTTAATAGAAGTCCAATGCCAAGTACAAGCAATGCCATGATCAACACCAGGTGCCACATAGGTTTTAGGTGGGAGACAAAGTTTGGTTGTACTTGTAGAAAGAATGCCTTACAGGGACCTATTGGAAGATTCACCCACTCCATTATGGACCTTACACCATCACCAAGGTTGTGGGTGACAATTCTTTAGAGCTCAACATTCCCCCTTTCCTTGGCTTGCACCTAGTGTCTAACGTGGCTCTCCTTCGGCCATATTTCCCACCATTATTGGACACCTCAGAGATAGCAGAACAATTGAGACCAACAGAGCTCAACCATGACTGCATGAAATAGTAATCCAATGATTATATTGTGGACACACAAGTCAAGGGAACTCGAAAACAAAGGATCCATATTTATCGAGTTGTCAAAGTAGGGAAGCTCCTGCACCAAGGCAAGTGGCTCACCTAGGGCCAAATTCAACATAAATTTCCTCATCTGATGGGGGAACTCAACGCAATGGAGACCATTTCTTTCTAAGGGGGGAGGATTGATCCATATAGATTTTGTTGGCCTCCCACCTATTCCAACTGGTTCATTTTGGTAGTTTTCTAGTTTGGCAGTGTTTTCCTAGTTTTCGGGTCCCCGACTTCCAGGGTCATTTTGAGGCCCTAAACAACATTTTTAGGGCTCACCATGGTAAGAATGTAGACAAAGTCAGAGTATAACGACAACATGTGCAGTCCTCATATAGACCTTTCCAAATGGATATCATGCACCTAAAACGAAGATCGTATGAAAAAGTTACGACCCCGAGAAATTGATGTACTAACTTACCCCAACGGGGCCCACATGAATTTTGGTGCTTCATCTCCTTAGGTTAGGTTTTTGGATGTCCAAGGTTTTGACATTCATGTTTATTGTAAAAAGGCCTTCAGAGCCTCATTATAATCATCTTCTTGAGAATGAGCGCAACCATCACATCTCTTCTCAGAGATAAGCCACCACAATTCCAACAAGCTTGTTTTTCGCTGCATTTTATAGTTTTAGCATATTTCCTTATTTAATAGAAGCCAATTTTACTGTATCTTTGCTATTCTATGTTAAGCATAATAATAATCTGTATTCATTTCGTTATTCTCATAAAATATGGATCACTCTGAGGCCCATAGTGTGAATGTGCGTGCAAGCTGAATAAAGGATGAGAGAGTGAGGATTTCCGAGTTCGTAGAACCGAAGAAGGAAGAATGTGAATGTAAGAAAAAGAGACCTGTGAGTGTGGAAGAGAAGTCGATGCTCAGAGTTTTTCAGGTCCCAAAGAGTGTAATAAAGAGGAATATAGTTGTGTAAGGATGGTTGGGAGGTGAAAGGTATAAGGAACTTTTGAAATCATGTAAATTGTGAACTGGTGGAGAGTATTGTGACAACGGAGACAAAGAAATAGGCTTATGCAGGTGAAGGCTTGAAGTAAGGAGACGATTTCGTATTGTTGGCAGTTTGAGGAGATTGGTGTTTTCTGTAGGTGTGTGCCTGTGAATATAGTTTTTGTAGGTTGGTGCCTATAGGGAGAGCTGAGTTGGTTCTCAAACAAGGGGATTGGTGTCTCCTATATGTGGGTGCCTACAAACATTATAGCTGAGTTGGTGCTCAGAAGAGGGGATTGGTGTCTCCTATAGGTTGGATCTTGCAAACATTGTAATAACAGGTTGGTGCCTGCAAACATTGTAACAATAGGTTGGTGCCTGCAAACATTGTAACAATAGGTTAGTGCCTACATGATTTTATAAAATAATTATTTTTTGTTTTTCTCCCATTTAGGTTTCCACATTAAATATCTGTGTACGGTGGATTGTATAATTGTATGATTATCATTAAATGCTATAGTAAGTAAAGCAATACATTGATAAATATTGTAAGAAAATAAAAGTAACCTTATACTGATTCACCCCCCTCTGAGTATAAGTAAGTGTGCCAACACTCACCAATATCCATGGCTATTTGGGTTCAAAATAACTAGGAGGTTTTGATCAAAGGGAAACTATCTCACTTGTTTTGTGGAAGAGGGTTTTACGCTTTTCTCTCTGAAGAAAAGGATGACAAAGATTTGATCTTAAAAAATAGCCGTTATTTCTTCATCATCGTAAGCATGTATCTCAACAATTGACCCCTAATATTGATATGAAGTTAGATGTTCCTTTGTTGGTAGTCCCAATCTAGGTTCATTTTCCCCATTCGCTTCTTCACTTTTAGGGAGAGGATGCATTAGGAAATATTGGCAACAAACTAGGTAAGTACATAGATAAATCTTAGCCAAAGGAAGGAATTTTTGTATGCATTAGAATCTTTGTTGAGGTGGATCTAGAGAAGGGTTTTCCATAAGTAATCCTCCCGACTTTAGATAGCTAGAAACATGTCCAAAAAATAGACTATGAACAATCATATTTCAAGTGTAAATCATGTCACGAGTATGGGAACTTTGTGAAAAAATACAAGCAAAACCAAGGATAAAATCTAGTATCTCCTGACAAAGAGGAGAAATGTAAAGTGATTAAGAAAAAAATGTCAAGTGAGAAGTTGCAAGCCAATATTAGGCAACACAGTGAACCCATTCATCTTTCTTCTAGCCTCCCCAAAGGGGTTCTAAGCCATATCCCCCACTTTCTCAAGCCCCTTCGACCCCAATCTCTTGTGTAGTGGTAATGCAAGGCTCCCTTCTACCTATCCTCTTCCTAGGATCACCCTAAGTCTATCCAAATCGAATTGCTTTGAAGTCCTTTCTCGAGGAGAACCCTTTTCAATAGAATAAATGGTGGAAAGCATGGCCTCTCTAGTAAAGAATCGTCATCCTCTCAAAAATTGGGTATCTAGAAAACCATAGAGAAATCGATAGGGGATGGAATCAAGGGAATCATCTTAAAAATATGGGTTCATGTTAGTCCCTCTTGGTCTTTTAAAGAAGGTGATGTCCTATGGATTTTGAAGAAAGATGATTTTTCTTTGGTGAAGGATGTTATATTGGGTGTGAAGGCGCCTTCCTTATATAAGTTGACTCTATGAGGTTTCTTCACCATAGAAGGAAATTTGTTGGGGTTGAAATCACATGACCATTTGAACCTTCTAAGGGTATGTATGTCTATTACATTATTCTTTTCTTCAATGTTCCTATTATGTGCTATACATTCATAGTTCTACATCAATTAATGTTGTATGTATTTATATTGTAGTGTCATTATATTTAGCTTGTGCATAGTTGTATGGACCATGACTTCCCCCAGGACCTACGATGCACTATATCTAAATTATTTGCAGTTGTACATTGGATTACATCAAAGGAGATTCACATGGTTAGCATTCCACGATGGTGTCAAGAGATACCAAGAGTGTTTGTATGTTTAAGAAGGAACCACCCACAATTTTCATGTATTTGTAACTCCATATTGTAATTCACTTAGTTGATGAGGTTGAACTAGCCAAGGTGGTCTCATGCCATTGGATGTTGTTCTTAGATAGGTACATGAAAAATTTGAAGGGATTTGTTTAATAAAGGGAAAAACTTGAGGGTATATGGTAGAGGGGTACACAATATATGATTCATTCTATTATGTTAGTGAGAACATCAAGCAAATCAATGACACACTAGGAATAGTGGTTTGGGATGACCATAAAGATGAGGACAAAAGGGAAGGGGAGATACTCCAAAACAATGGAAAAAGGTGCATGATAAAGAGTAAGTCACTTATATTTTGTTAATTTTCTATAGAGTTACTATTTACACTAAATTTAATAATATATATATTTTATCTCATACTATTTTCATTTTTTTTGTTTTTAATTTCATGAATACATTAGTGAATTTAGAAGTTGATGCAATCAATAAATTTATTCTTTACAACAGAGGCAACAAAACAATGGCTCATGTTATATGAAAATAAGGAATTGGGATAATGGCAAGAAAGAATTTAAACAATAAAATGGTAGAAGTATGCATTATCTTGATCATTTAAAATAATATATGCTAATGATTTGTCCCAACAGTTGGGTGGATGACCATATCAAATAGAATAATGGTGCATATGATAATTACCCATGTGGTGAAGAGGATGCACTAAAAATAGGTATTGGGTGCAATAAATTTGTAATAATACCAACTCTATGTCAATTGTTAATTTTATAATGCACGTTTGAATTATGACATGTATTATGTTTTTACAAGTGCATTTGTTCCCATCTATATGGGCACATGGATATCATTTTCACATTGAGGATGCCAATGATGGATGTGTCACACTTAACTATAAGGTGGAGGTTGAGCTCGACTAATCTAGTCATGCTAGCCACAATGATCAAAATCTAATAGAGGGGAGGTTATTTTATGTCTCAAAGATACAATAGATCTTGCAAGTGGACCTCTCATCTTTCTGATGTGTTATTTTTAGGTGCAAGTGGTGGGATACCTTCGATTGGATTTATGCAAAGGAAGATTGTGTTAGCATGCTAATATGTATTAACTATAAAAAGATGTGGGATGAAAAGAAGGAGCCTTATGTTTTCTCAAAATATTGCAACCAACTATTTTTTTACCTAGATGTGTTGGATAGGGATTGGTGGTTTGTACCAAGACACGATCCAAGATCAAAACATGTTTTGGAGAATGACAATGTTATCCCGCCAAGCAAGAAAGATAATCAATGTGATGGAAATCAAGAGTGATGTGTACATGTTTTATTTCAACATTAATATTGTGGATGTGTCATTTTTTTATGGTTTTTTATAATTGCCCAACTACGTATGAATTCTTAATTATCACAAATTTAGTTAGTTTTTGTAGTTATGTAATGACATTTATTTAGAGAAATGGTCAACTTGATAATGGTAGAGAATAAAGGTATAATTAGTGGTGATTTCACAAACATGTTTAATGAGTATATTTAGGCATTATTAATTATTACCAAGTTTCAATAATTAAAAAAGTCAATACAATACCAAAATCATTTTTTCTTCATTTTATGATGTTGGATATGAAAAGTTAACAACCAAATTATAACCATCATCTTGGAAGAAATTAAAATGTTTTGGAACTTCAAACTCTTTAATGAATTATGAATCATTTTTAATTGTAAGATCTGTACGATGTCTCTTTCTGTAACATTGATATTAACAACTATTGTTGTTAAGGTTAATTTTGTTGAAGGAATTTTTTAATCTCTTTTTTATTTTTAATATAAAAATATATAATTAATTTCATGATTTAATAGAAAATTTAATCAAATGAATTGATTTAAAATGTTAATCAAATCCGATCTAGAATTGTTTTCATTATTTAATATGCAATATATTATCACCATTTTAAATTGGAGGAATAATTATTTTGTTAGATTTAACTATCATATCTTTTTTTCCAAAGAAAAATATACGTAACTTTATTTATAGTAAACAAAATTACAGTCATGTAGCCCCCAACATTAAAAAAAGTTCTCATCAACTATTTAAAGAAAAACAATCTTCATATTTTCCATTTTTTGTACATATAATAGCAAGATGTTTCTTTTCCAAAAAAATTACAGAAACAATTGCATATATTAGCATGTGACCCAAAAGGGTTGGATCCATTGGTGAGGAGCAATGAGTTTTTCGCCAACAAGAAAGGCTCAATTCACGTAAAGGATTTTTTAGAGCCATGGGGACACCTTGAGGTAGTGGTTGAATGTGTGGTTGCACCCAAAGAGATTATATTAATGGTCATGTGACTTGTGCACACATAAGAGGATCAAATCCCACCCCCAATGTGCTTCAAATATTAGTCAATTAGGTTTAGCTTGGGTGGTTGGGAGGAAGGATTGTTATCCTCCCCACTCAAGTTCAATCCATGCATGTGACATGTTGAACTCGTAATGAGTATAATGGTGTAATGGATTCAATCCTTGTTGTTGATTGACCCTGTGCCCTGAATATTATGAGATTTATCCTAGGTACCATCCTCAAAATGAGGGAAGTACTTAGAGGTTTTCCTTGGGGTTTATAACCTGGAAAAAAATAAACATGATATTTATTTTCTCAAAAGGTTACATAAACAATTACATCATTAAAAAGGTCAAACCGTGTTCACTTTTCAATAAAAATAAATACCAGTGTTTCATTACATCCATGGTGTATGTATAAAATATATGGAATGACCATCCTCTAGGATGGAAGTGATTCATGTATCTTGTTCCAATCTCAATCCAACTTTTGAGAGGCCATTTGTTATGTTGCTCCTATCCCTGTATATGTGAGACAAGTTGTTCCTTCAGAAGAAACTGTATATTCTCAGGATGAGTGATGGGAGCTCAGTAACACAACACCTGAATTTATTCAATACTGTAATAAGTCAATTATTGTCTATGGATATTAAATTCACTAAGGAGGAGAAATGTATCAGTTTGTTGTGTTATTTTCTAGATTTAAGGGATAACTTAGTCATGGATATCAAGAGTAATTTGACCACATTAACGCTTGAAGACGTGGTTGCACCCCTATTTTAAGAGTAAATGAGGCGAAAGAACATGGACGTATCGACCAAGGATACCTTGATTGTGACACATCAACCAGTCTAGTAAAGATGCTAGAAATGCTAGAAATATGCCTTGATGGCGATGAGAAGATGCTAGAAATGTTGTAAAGATGGGAATTACAAGAGAGAATGCAAACTGAGATAAGTCCAGGTCCAAGGAGAAGCAGTCGACTGAGAGAAGGATTGCTCCATATAAATGATGAGATGTGTATCTAGCGTCAACCAATACATAATCAAATCATGATGTTTGGTTGATCGACTCAGGTTCCATAAGAAACCTCACCAAGAATGGTTCTACGACTATGAGAGATATGAAGGAGGATATGTATTCTTGGGGGACAACTCGACAACCAAATTTGTTGGACAAGGAAGAGTCTGACTAATGCTATAGGATGGGAGGATTAGAACCCTTCCAAGTGTGATACATATTCTAGGTTTGGAAATAAATTTGCTATCTATCAGCAAAATGAGTGATACAGGTGTGCACACTTTATTTCAAAAGGATACGTCCAAAATAGTCAGGGGAGAGATGGTCTTAATGAGAGGAGTTTGGATTAGAACCCATGTACAAATTTTTAGGGAATGTTGACTTGATTGGTTGAAACAACATTGTTGTTTCTGAAGTTGATTCAACTATAAATTGACTCGGGTCGAATCGATTGTTCTTCATCAAGTCAAGAAAACAATGCTATGGCACCAAAGGATGGGACATATTGGCAAAAAAGGACTTCGATCCATGCACAACAAAGGTACGATCGATGGTTTTCTTATTTGTAATTTGGAAGTTGATTTTTGTGAACATTGCATATATGGAAAACAAAATCGGGTTAGATTCCCATTTGAAGCTACAAGGGAAAAAGGGGTTCTAGAATTTATACATAGTGACATGTTTGGTCTTGTACCGGTCCCTTCAGTTGGCATATCCCTATATTATGTATCCTTCATAGATGATTTTTCTAGGAAGACATGGCTATATTTCCTGAGGAATAAATCAAAGGTTTTCAAGAAGTTCAAAGAGTTTAAATCTCTTGTGGAAAACTAGACAGATAAGAAGATCAAGGTGATGATAACTAACAATGGAGGTGAGTTATGTGGAAATGATTTTGAGAATTTCTTCAAGTAGTGTGGCATCGCATGCCAAAATACCACACCATATACCTCACATAAAAATAGAGTTGTTGAAATAATGAAAAGGACGTTGATGGAAAAGGCAAGGAGTGTGCTTAATGGTGTCGAGCTCGCTTAAGAATTATGGCTAGAGGCAGTCGACACTACAAAATATTTGGTAAATAGGTCTCCTTCATCAATTCTAGTCGATTCAACTCCACATGGGGTATGGTTTGTTAAGAATCCTTCACTTTCACATCTCAGAGTCTTTGGTTGTGATGCATTTTTGCATGTCCCCAAGCAAAAGAGGAACAAGTTGAACAATACGTCAGTCAAGTGTAATTTCATCCGCTACAAGGATGGAATGAAAGGATATAAACTATGGGATCCAGTGTTGAAGAAAGAAGTGTATAGACGAGATGTGATATTTAGGGAAGTCAAAGGAACTTCCATGATTGAAGAGGCACAAATGAGGAAAGAACCAGAGAAGTTGGGGTTTGAGCTGAGGAATGAAGAACATGATTCAAATGAGTCTACTAAACCAGATGAAGAGTTGGAACAATAAAATCCAGTTGTAAGGAGATTTGAATGATTAAGGAAACCATCTAAAAGGTATAGTCCACCCGATTCCCATTATGCATTTGTGTTATCTGCCATTAATGAGGAGCCCAAGTCAGTAAGGGAGGCATTCGACTCGATAAAGGGTAAATTATAGAAGGACGCCATGATGGAAGAAATGGAACCCTTACAAAAGAATAAGACATGGGATTTGGTATAGATACCTAATGGAAGGAAACCCATAGGTAACAAGTGGGTGTTTAAGAAAAGGTTGAATGCAATAGGTCAAGTCGAGATGTTCAAAGCTTGTCTAGTATAAAAAGGTATTCCCAAGTAGAGGGAGTGGAATTCAGTGATATTTTCTCTCATGTTGCAAAGTTAACTTCCATTAGAGTACTAATGTCTCTAGCTGCAACATTTGATCTTGAAATAGAGAAAATGGATGTGAAGAAAATGTTCCTACATGGGGACTTGGAAGAAGAAATCTACATGTAACAACCTGAAAGATATGGTATGAAAATTGAAAAGATCCTTATGTGGTCTAAGGAAATCACCAAGGATGTGGTATCTAAAATTTGACAAATACATCCTTAGTTTTGGATTTGTGAGAAGCAAGGCCGATCACTATGTATATTACAAGGAAGAATGCGAGCATTTCATATATGTAGCTTTGTATGTCAATGACATGTTGCTGATTGGAAATAACATGGATGTTGTAAGGGACATGGAGATGCATCCATTCTCTGAATTCAACATGAAGGATCTCGATGCAACACACTTCATTATGGGAATGGATATTAAGAGAGATCAAACAATTAGAAATATTTGGTTAAATCAAAGAAATTACATTGAAACAGTCTTGAAGCGTTCCAACATGCAGGATTGCAAACTAGTCAAGGTACCAATTCCTGTGGGAGAAAAACTAATTGTTGAACAATGTCCAAAGGCACATGAAGAGATATAGGACATGATACATGTTCCCTATGATAGTGTTGTTGGTAGTTTGATGTATGCGATGATATACACTCAACAAAACATTGCTCATGTAGTGGGAGTATTGAGCAGGTACATGTCGACACCTGGAAAAGTGCATTGGACTAATATCTAGAGAGTGTTCAAGTAATTGTGTGGCATGATAGAATATGGAATCTATTACCAAGGGAAACCTATAACTAATAGGGAAGTAAATGTACATGGATTTGTTAGCGCCAACTGGATTGGAGATATGGATTGACAAAGATCAACCAGTGGATATGTGTTCAAGATGTTTGGTGGAGAAATAAGTTGGATGAGTAAGTGAAAAGTGGTTGTATCCTTGTTGACAACATACGTTAAATACACGGAAGCCACTCATGCAAGAAAATAAGTCATATGGTTGCATCGATCATGTTTAGGAATTGATTTTGAGCATAAAGATATGAAGATAAATTGTGATAGTCAAAGTGAAACATTTCTGGAAAAGAACCTATATTACCATCCTAATATGAAGTGTATTGATGTACAATACCATTTCGTGAGACATGGTGGAAATAAAGAAGGTGTTGTTAGAGAAAGTAGACACTTTGGAAAACATAGCAGACTCTTTAACCAAGTCTGTGAGTGTTGTGAAGTTCTCTTGGTGTATAGAGGAAATGGGCATTGTTTCCCTAGGTCAATGAATAGAAGTTTAGGTTCTCCTATATCAACAAAGAAGACAACAAGTGGGAGAATGTGGGGTTCATATATTCTTTGTAGTGGAAAGAAATGTCAACCAACTAGCTAGTCAAGGTGGATCGACTCGGTGATGAATCGAATGATAGGTCAAGTCAAGTCAATGGTGAATAGAAGAAGTGGTCGATTGAAAATTCAAAAGGTCAAATGATAGGAGGTTGAGTCTTATATAATTGAAGACCAACTAGAGGTCAACTAGTATCTGACTAGTAGTCGACTATAACATAATCCCAAGATTCACAAGATCATAGCCAATCATATGCATGGATCTCTAACCATTGTTAGGTGCTACGATTTAAGGTTTTGCATTCAGTATAGACTATAAACATGGCATGTTACAATAGTAATAATTTGATGTTGTTAATAGTATCATGGTCATGTATATGTAAGCCAAATTGGCTACAAGGTTGTTCTTGTGTAAAGAAAGAGAGTAGGATGATGACTGTGTCTTAGGTGTAGACCAAGGTTTGTCATGTAACTCTTTATTCTATGAATGAATAATACAACAAGAGAGTAGGATATGCTCAAGGAATGTTGGTTTTCCTGGTTAAGGGTTTCCAAGGTAAAATCTCTATGTACTATGCATATTTGTCATTGATTGTTTATTTTCAATTTGGTCTTTTCTTTCCTGGTTGTTTAGTGTGAGTGTTTTTCTCTAATGGATCATAAAAATATGGTTTGATAAACACAATGCTAGTGATTTGTTTTTTGACATAGTTGATATGGTCCTAAAATGTGATAAACTCAGGGAGCCCAAAGGAAAACACACAAAATTTTAGAACCTATGGATCGGTCCTTACCAGATTGTGGAAAAAATAAGAGATGGAACATATGGATTACAAAGCCTAGAAGGTGAACTGGATTCCCTTCCTATAAATGGCCATATTCCAAAGTGACACTTCACCTAACTACTTGCACAAGCAGTCAGTTATATAATTCTTTTGCTATCTTTTGCATGTTGAATTTGTTTTTCTTTCACTGATATGGATTCATTTTTTGGTGTGTTTTGATTTTAATTTTCCTTGTTTAAATTTGATTTGCATGTTTTCATTTACCCCGGTTTAGTTGCATGTTTTGAATTTTTTATTTTCCCTATTACATTTTAGAGATGTCTAGTTTTCAACATCTAGTGACATAAAGTATCTAGTTCTAGGTTATACACTTGATTCCTCCTATCAAAACCAAAGAGAGTTAGCAACAAACAAAATTAGCAATCATACGATCTTTATAGTTTCTTTTATGTGCAACTTTGAAAGATATTGAATGCTTTTGTTGGTGGATACAATAACTATTTCCAATCATGAGTTGAATTTAAATAAGTTGTGAGCTTCACATAAATGACCTATACAACAGAGGAAATTCGATGGAAGTCATTCATATTTTGAAAGGATAAGCTTCATTCCTAAGTACTTAATTCATTTCTTCACTAATGGATATCATCCTCAGAAGCCCAAATATTTTCTCACCTTGAGTTCAAGATTATATATATATATATATATATATATATCTCACAAACAAAAGAATACAAAAAATGAGTGAATGTTCAAGAAAGATGATCCTTTCAAGGGGAGACATATTTGTTTAATGAGTAAATGCAAATATCTCCATTGGGGCTATGGACTTTCTCTAGCAATAAAATAAGGTCTGTGATATTGGGGTGACTCCACAGAGGCTATGCACACTCCCAGTGATTCGAAAGGCTCTTTTAAATGACAATGGTTGAGTTATTAAGCATGTGTTAATTAACCAATTAGGAAGTTGAATGAAAGAGGAATAATTATAGAAGAAATATAGCATCCATATAAATATGTATAGATATGAAATAAAGCATAAAATAACAGCAAACCATAACATCAATGTGATAATGAAGTTTGACAATCTCGCCTACGTCTCCGGGCCTTTGTCTTAGTGGGTGAGGCTTTCTGATTTTTGTTCAAAGCTTTAAAATGGCATCACAACAATGAAAAAAGGTTAAAAACTTGATATGGTATTGTTCTACCAGATCTCTAGAACCCAAAAAAAGAAACGACACTGCAATCGGATGACTGAAGCTCCTAGAAATGGCCCGCAAAGGTGCGCTCCTCAATAGCTTCCCTGCATAAGAATGGCTTTGGCTTGGAAAATCTTCATCATAAACCTGCTTTGAATGTCCTCTCCATGGCCTCAAGAAGGCCTGGTTTATATAGATCTGAAGATGGTAACCATGTCCCAACTTCCCCCCAAGATCTGGCCTCAAAAAGGGCCCAATATCCCCCAATATTGGCCAAAAATCTCCAAAACTACTGATAAAATCAATTAAAATCACTATTATATAGTGAAAAACCCCACTTCTGGGCAATTATTGAGGGCGTAACCCCCTCTTTCTCGGCTCCCGATCATATTAGGTCACCCCACATGACCTCACGCTGGCACTGGACCATTAGTCCCCCTGATCTTGGCCCCTCTGGTCACATGCATGGCCCATGTGTCCAACCCCCATACCTCCACGCATTGCACAATGAACTAGCCTCGACAATTAGCCACTAGTTAAGATCTCTGGTAGGTGGGATATCCTGACCGACCGATGATAACCTCCCTACTCTCCTGCTGAAAGATATACTCCAGGTCGTATGCAGAGCAATATGACCAGAATCCCGGGGCTGGAGCGGGTATTAATGGATGCACTTTAACAAACTTAAATGCAAGGTCTTATGGCATACTCCTGAAACCAAGGGCTAGTTTATGAACTGAGGCTATACCCCTAACCATATTCTCGTGCGCCATATAGTGGAGGGTCACGGTCATATGGCAATGGTCCTATGGTAATGCTTTGTGCCGAGGGCTGGGGCTAGCCCCAAACCTTTCTCCACCCATTCAAACCAAAACTTAAACTTAAATATAAGTTTTTCCCTTTGTATAACAAGGAACATGTGCAGGTGGGTTGGCTAGCCTGACCTTGCCAAACCCTTAGCCCGGTGGGAGGTCACATGGTCAAACCTCATGCGCTCCAACATTTTGCAATAACCAACGAACCAATCCATGGGTGCCACGTGGCAGCCCATGTCTGGACCATGTGGCACCACACCATTTGAAGAAAACATGCCACGTGTTGAACACTAAATGGCCCACTTGTCTTCCATCTATACCTGCCACGCAAGCACCACGTGTCTTATGGATTGTACAAACCTGCCATGTCATCCGTATGGACGTGCCACGTGTCACCACTGCAAGGGTGACACGTGTCACTCCTGATTGGTCCACCTGTACCTGCCACTTCATCAGTCTGTATGCCCAATCAGACTACCATGTCAGTGCCAACTGTTCCTTTCCATGTCAATTGTACGACCGTATGGCCTGTACAGTCAGCTGCCACGTGTCACTGTACGGATTGTATAGACATCATTTTTTGCATGTTTGGCAAAATGAAAAGATCGTGATATCTAGAGCATATGACAACTATTTGAGCCTGTTCAAGTTGTGTTGGGTTCGTATCGACGAGGCCTACGCACACGTATGTTTTGAAGACATTCCGAGAACTTTGATTTTTAGGCCTTTCTGAGCCCCATCAAGCTCCTGGATCACCCAGGTAGTGGAGCAATACCATAAGAATAATAGACTCACTTAGAGATATAAAATACCTTTTGACAATGAAGTTTGATTTAAATCAATTCTTTGTCAAAGTTAAGCATCATTAATCAAAATGACTTATCATTATGTTTGGTTGAATAATCAAGTCTTCATTGCATGGCAAAGAATTATTTCCAAGTTACGTATAAGAGTCCATCTATGAGAAGTTTTTGTTTCAAGTTATGTTCGAGATTTCCCTCCACTTGAAATTGATATGTTTGGTATTATGATGTGTATGAAGAGATATTGGGTATGTTTATTGAATTTCCATTTGTTGATTCCACAACACCCCCTATAAAAATTTACAATTATTGGGTATCACTTTTCATTATGTTTTTTTTCATCCTAAAAATACATTATGCATCTTAGTTTTAATGGGTTTTTCATATTATTGAGTCATTTAAATCATTCTTTAGCCCTATTTAAACCAAGTTTTTACTATTATCAGCAAGTTATAATCACTTTCACCAACAACAAAAAGTCATTTTTTGTGCCAACGTGAGAGTGAATTTGGAGTCAATGAAAAAGTGAAAGAAAGGAACCAATGCAAAGTTATTTTCTTTGTCAATATCAAAAAACTATGTAAACTTAGCGTTGATCAAAGTCAAAGGGGACAACAATCACCAAAATCAAATTCCACAACAATGAGCTCTCATTGACAGTGGATTTCCACTTTAGATGAAATGCAAATTTAAAAAGGGCAACGATGACAAGGTGACAACATTTCCAGCAATACTCATCCCTGTGATTTTCCACTTTCATTCTTTATAGTTCAAAATCCAACTGGTGAGCCCATGTTTCACAAACTTCGAGAATCCATTCGATCGCTTGCCCAACCAAACTTTGCATCACTTAATTTCCAAACTTCACCCAAACACTAGAGTTTGAATCAACCATCATTAATAAATATTATTAGCCACCATTAGCCATTAATTCACCAAATTGGCCAATGGATTATCCAATCTCGATTAAATTAGCAATATTTTCAAAATCTAATTGGATTTGATATGAATTTGGCAATGATGGCACTATATTGATTCAATTTTGTTATAAATATTCAAATGTTGCCACTGTTTTTCTCACCAAACCAAGAATTTGAATGTTGTGAGTGAGGATTGAGCTCTCTGAGCGAGAATTTGGATTTTTGGAGCTTACATTCTGAGTGGGAGTTGTAAATTTAGAGCTAAGATAGTTTGACAATCGAGTGGGATTTCCCTAAGTGATTACTTGTTTAGTTTAGTACTTTCTCCACACGTTGTGCATGGTGGATTGTTTTTTAGGCCGAGTTTGATTGCATATTTTTTTCAATTGATTCATTTCACAACATTTTCATTTTGACACTCTAGGTATGCTCATAAGCTCTATAATTTCAAGTTTGGTTGGGTGTTTCCTTTGATATAGTGAATCAAGATGGATTGGAGATTGTCGATGTTATCATGAAAATAAATTCATGATTCTCATTCTTCCTCAAATTCATTCTCAATTTTGTATGCTAGTTTTATATTAGAGTGTTAATGCATTGCATAATTCAAAATTATGTTGTAAAAAGGAATGTTATTATGGATGGATAATATTTGTCTTTTACTCTATTCCCATTTTTCATTTCTTTCTAGGTAAAATGCCTCCAAGGAGGACTCCTAATAGAACACCTAGAAATTCCCCTGAGGGGAAGAAACCCAAGGAAGCAATGGAAACCTTCTAGAAAACACTTGTTGAAATTAACATTTCCTTAGAAGAATGTGTCCTTGTTATATAGATACCCATACTAGAGTAAGAGAAGACAATGAATGTGTTCAAAGACACTAAGGACATTATAGTCACTCATGCTTCTTTTCTAGGATGGGGGGAAGTATATATAAAATTGCATACTAAAGAATATCTCAATATAGTCCCTCACAAGGACCCTGAGATAAATGAAGCAGATGATAGGGTGTTCATAAACATAAAGAGATATTGTTTTCATTTTGTCATAGCAAGTACACCGGTCATGCCTTGTTATAATACTATTAACCAGATTATGTCACACGCCAACACACAAATTAATACTATCATTAATGAAGAGAGTAGGTGCATTGGTTCATATATACCCTCTGATCCTAGAAAGTGTTATATGATACCACAACCTAAGGCATTTATGGAAAATATATTTGTGGAGCAATTCCATGAACAACATGATATATAGAATATTCTATCCAATGAGTGGGTAGAAGAAAAAACAGTATTCTATAAGTCTCATGGTATTTACTCCATCAAAAATTTACGAGAAACCTATTTATATAAAATGGATCTGATAGCCAGGAAGTACCGAGAGAAATATTGCTTACACTTCAAATATCCATGTCTTCCACCTACATATACCATGTTGACTACTGGTTTCATTTTTAACGGGGTTGCCATCCTTTTTTATTCACTCAACAGAATGATTGAAATGGTTTAAAATCTAAGGCCAAGCTAGGGGTAGTACAAATCTTCTACAAGTCATCCTATATTCTATATGTGATTTATGCAATGAATGTCTTCAAGGGTGTAAAATTGAGTTGGCACATTTCAAAACCTCTTGTTCATGTGTACTATTGAGATATCCAAGAGAACCAATATAACAAGCATTATACTATGTTTTGTGACCATTTTTTGACACCACTTCATAGGCTCATCCTTTGCAAGGAGTGTTCAAGGGGTATTAAGGAAGCTATGGGGATGATTGGATATATTGAAAGAAGGTATTTTCAAGAGAACTGTACCTATTTGATAATTTTGGCGCAACCACATCACCACACTTGTCACCTAGGTTTGTGCCAAATAAGTTGATTTTAGGAAAAAAATCTTACTAGACTATGTTACAAGGATTCAATGCTTCTTCCTTTAAAGAAGACAAAAATAATATTTATGTTCCATATAACTTCAACCTATGCCATTATCACCTAAGATATCTAAAATAGGCTAGG
>ML822201.1:81579-97498 GCA_009831015.1 Picea engelmannii | reverse complement strand
CACATGACCATTTGAACCTTCTAAGGGTATGTATGTCTATTACATTATTCTTTTCTTCAATGTTCCTATTATGTGCTATACATTCATAGTTCTACATCAATTAATGTTGTATGTATTTATATTGTAGTGTCATTATATTTAGCTTGTGCATAGTTGTATGGACCATGACTTCCCCCAGGACCTACGATGCACTATATCTAAATTATTTGCAGTTGTACATTGGATTACATCAAAGGAGATTCACATGGTTAGCATTCCACGATGGTGTCAAGAGATACCAAGAGTGTTTGTATGTTTAAGAAGGAACCACCCACAATTTTCATGTATTTGTAACTCCATATTGTAATTCACTTAGTTGATGAGGTTGAACTAGCCAAGGTGGTCTCATGCCATTGGATGTTGTTCTTAGATAGGTACATGAAAAATTTGAAGGGATTTGTTTAATAAAGGGAAAAACTTGAGGGTATATGGTAGAGGGGTACACAATATATGATTCATTCTATTATGTTAGTGAGAACATCAAGCAAATCAATGACACACTAGGAATAGTGGTTTGGGATGACCATAAAGATGAGGACAAAAGGGAAGGGGAGATACTCCAAAACAATGGAAAAAGGTGCATGATAAAGAGTAAGTCACTTATATTTTGTTAATTTTCTATAGAGTTACTATTTACACTAAATTTAATAATATATATATTTTATCTCATACTATTTTCATTTTTTTTGTTTTTAATTTCATGAATACATTAGTGAATTTAGAAGTTGATGCAATCAATAAATTTATTCTTTACAACAGAGGCAACAAAACAATGGCTCATGTTATATGAAAATAAGGAATTGGGATAATGGCAAGAAAGAATTTAAACAATAAAATGGTAGAAGTATGCATTATCTTGATCATTTAAAATAATATATGCTAATGATTTGTCCCAACAGTTGGGTGGATGACCATATCAAATAGAATAATGGTGCATATGATAATTACCCATGTGGTGAAGAGGATGCACTAAAAATAGGTATTGGGTGCAATAAATTTGTAATAATACCAACTCTATGTCAATTGTTAATTTTATAATGCACGTTTGAATTATGACATGTATTATGTTTTTACAAGTGCATTTGTTCCCATCTATATGGGCACATGGATATCATTTTCACATTGAGGATGCCAATGATGGATGTGTCACACTTAACTATAAGGTGGAGGTTGAGCTCGACTAATCTAGTCATGCTAGCCACAATGATCAAAATCTAATAGAGGGGAGGTTATTTTATGTCTCAAAGATACAATAGATCTTGCAAGTGGACCTCTCATCTTTCTGATGTGTTATTTTTAGGTGCAAGTGGTGGGATACCTTCGATTGGATTTATGCAAAGGAAGATTGTGTTAGCATGCTAATATGTATTAACTATAAAAAGATGTGGGATGAAAAGAAGGAGCCTTATGTTTTCTCAAAATATTGCAACCAACTATTTTTTTACCTAGATGTGTTGGATAGGGATTGGTGGTTTGTACCAAGACACGATCCAAGATCAAAACATGTTTTGGAGAATGACAATGTTATCCCGCCAAGCAAGAAAGATAATCAATGTGATGGAAATCAAGAGTGATGTGTACATGTTTTATTTCAACATTAATATTGTGGATGTGTCATTTTTTTATGGTTTTTTATAATTGCCCAACTACGTATGAATTCTTAATTATCACAAATTTAGTTAGTTTTTGTAGTTATGTAATGACATTTATTTAGAGAAATGGTCAACTTGATAATGGTAGAGAATAAAGGTATAATTAGTGGTGATTTCACAAACATGTTTAATGAGTATATTTAGGCATTATTAATTATTACCAAGTTTCAATAATTAAAAAAGTCAATACAATACCAAAATCATTTTTTCTTCATTTTATGATGTTGGATATGAAAAGTTAACAACCAAATTATAACCATCATCTTGGAAGAAATTAAAATGTTTTGGAACTTCAAACTCTTTAATGAATTATGAATCATTTTTAATTGTAAGATCTGTACGATGTCTCTTTCTGTAACATTGATATTAACAACTATTGTTGTTAAGGTTAATTTTGTTGAAGGAATTTTTTAATCTCTTTTTTATTTTTAATATAAAAATATATAATTAATTTCATGATTTAATAGAAAATTTAATCAAATGAATTGATTTAAAATGTTAATCAAATCCGATCTAGAATTGTTTTCATTATTTAATATGCAATATATTATCACCATTTTAAATTGGAGGAATAATTATTTTGTTAGATTTAACTATCATATCTTTTTTTCCAAAGAAAAATATACGTAACTTTATTTATAGTAAACAAAATTACAGTCATGTAGCCCCCAACATTAAAAAAAGTTCTCATCAACTATTTAAAGAAAAACAATCTTCATATTTTCCATTTTTTGTACATATAATAGCAAGATGTTTCTTTTCCAAAAAAATTACAGAAACAATTGCATATATTAGCATGTGACCCAAAAGGGTTGGATCCATTGGTGAGGAGCAATGAGTTTTTCGCCAACAAGAAAGGCTCAATTCACGTAAAGGATTTTTTAGAGCCATGGGGACACCTTGAGGTAGTGGTTGAATGTGTGGTTGCACCCAAAGAGATTATATTAATGGTCATGTGACTTGTGCACACATAAGAGGATCAAATCCCACCCCCAATGTGCTTCAAATATTAGTCAATTAGGTTTAGCTTGGGTGGTTGGGAGGAAGGATTGTTATCCTCCCCACTCAAGTTCAATCCATGCATGTGACATGTTGAACTCGTAATGAGTATAATGGTGTAATGGATTCAATCCTTGTTGTTGATTGACCCTGTGCCCTGAATATTATGAGATTTATCCTAGGTACCATCCTCAAAATGAGGGAAGTACTTAGAGGTTTTCCTTGGGGTTTATAACCTGGAAAAAAATAAACATGATATTTATTTTCTCAAAAGGTTACATAAACAATTACATCATTAAAAAGGTCAAACCGTGTTCACTTTTCAATAAAAATAAATACCAGTGTTTCATTACATCCATGGTGTATGTATAAAATATATGGAATGACCATCCTCTAGGATGGAAGTGATTCATGTATCTTGTTCCAATCTCAATCCAACTTTTGAGAGGCCATTTGTTATGTTGCTCCTATCCCTGTATATGTGAGACAAGTTGTTCCTTCAGAAGAAACTGTATATTCTCAGGATGAGTGATGGGAGCTCAGTAACACAACACCTGAATTTATTCAATACTGTAATAAGTCAATTATTGTCTATGGATATTAAATTCACTAAGGAGGAGAAATGTATCAGTTTGTTGTGTTATTTTCTAGATTTAAGGGATAACTTAGTCATGGATATCAAGAGTAATTTGACCACATTAACGCTTGAAGACGTGGTTGCACCCCTATTTTAAGAGTAAATGAGGCGAAAGAACATGGACGTATCGACCAAGGATACCTTGATTGTGACACATCAACCAGTCTAGTAAAGATGCTAGAAATGCTAGAAATATGCCTTGATGGCGATGAGAAGATGCTAGAAATGTTGTAAAGATGGGAATTACAAGAGAGAATGCAAACTGAGATAAGTCCAGGTCCAAGGAGAAGCAGTCGACTGAGAGAAGGATTGCTCCATATAAATGATGAGATGTGTATCTAGCGTCAACCAATACATAATCAAATCATGATGTTTGGTTGATCGACTCAGGTTCCATAAGAAACCTCACCAAGAATGGTTCTACGACTATGAGAGATATGAAGGAGGATATGTATTCTTGGGGGACAACTCGACAACCAAATTTGTTGGACAAGGAAGAGTCTGACTAATGCTATAGGATGGGAGGATTAGAACCCTTCCAAGTGTGATACATATTCTAGGTTTGGAAATAAATTTGCTATCTATCAGCAAAATGAGTGATACAGGTGTGCACACTTTATTTCAAAAGGATACGTCCAAAATAGTCAGGGGAGAGATGGTCTTAATGAGAGGAGTTTGGATTAGAACCCATGTACAAATTTTTAGGGAATGTTGACTTGATTGGTTGAAACAACATTGTTGTTTCTGAAGTTGATTCAACTATAAATTGACTCGGGTCGAATCGATTGTTCTTCATCAAGTCAAGAAAACAATGCTATGGCACCAAAGGATGGGACATATTGGCAAAAAAGGACTTCGATCCATGCACAACAAAGGTACGATCGATGGTTTTCTTATTTGTAATTTGGAAGTTGATTTTTGTGAACATTGCATATATGGAAAACAAAATCGGGTTAGATTCCCATTTGAAGCTACAAGGGAAAAAGGGGTTCTAGAATTTATACATAGTGACATGTTTGGTCTTGTACCGGTCCCTTCAGTTGGCATATCCCTATATTATGTATCCTTCATAGATGATTTTTCTAGGAAGACATGGCTATATTTCCTGAGGAATAAATCAAAGGTTTTCAAGAAGTTCAAAGAGTTTAAATCTCTTGTGGAAAACTAGACAGATAAGAAGATCAAGGTGATGATAACTAACAATGGAGGTGAGTTATGTGGAAATGATTTTGAGAATTTCTTCAAGTAGTGTGGCATCGCATGCCAAAATACCACACCATATACCTCACATAAAAATAGAGTTGTTGAAATAATGAAAAGGACGTTGATGGAAAAGGCAAGGAGTGTGCTTAATGGTGTCGAGCTCGCTTAAGAATTATGGCTAGAGGCAGTCGACACTACAAAATATTTGGTAAATAGGTCTCCTTCATCAATTCTAGTCGATTCAACTCCACATGGGGTATGGTTTGTTAAGAATCCTTCACTTTCACATCTCAGAGTCTTTGGTTGTGATGCATTTTTGCATGTCCCCAAGCAAAAGAGGAACAAGTTGAACAATACGTCAGTCAAGTGTAATTTCATCCGCTACAAGGATGGAATGAAAGGATATAAACTATGGGATCCAGTGTTGAAGAAAGAAGTGTATAGACGAGATGTGATATTTAGGGAAGTCAAAGGAACTTCCATGATTGAAGAGGCACAAATGAGGAAAGAACCAGAGAAGTTGGGGTTTGAGCTGAGGAATGAAGAACATGATTCAAATGAGTCTACTAAACCAGATGAAGAGTTGGAACAATAAAATCCAGTTGTAAGGAGATTTGAATGATTAAGGAAACCATCTAAAAGGTATAGTCCACCCGATTCCCATTATGCATTTGTGTTATCTGCCATTAATGAGGAGCCCAAGTCAGTAAGGGAGGCATTCGACTCGATAAAGGGTAAATTATAGAAGGACGCCATGATGGAAGAAATGGAACCCTTACAAAAGAATAAGACATGGGATTTGGTATAGATACCTAATGGAAGGAAACCCATAGGTAACAAGTGGGTGTTTAAGAAAAGGTTGAATGCAATAGGTCAAGTCGAGATGTTCAAAGCTTGTCTAGTATAAAAAGGTATTCCCAAGTAGAGGGAGTGGAATTCAGTGATATTTTCTCTCATGTTGCAAAGTTAACTTCCATTAGAGTACTAATGTCTCTAGCTGCAACATTTGATCTTGAAATAGAGAAAATGGATGTGAAGAAAATGTTCCTACATGGGGACTTGGAAGAAGAAATCTACATGTAACAACCTGAAAGATATGGTATGAAAATTGAAAAGATCCTTATGTGGTCTAAGGAAATCACCAAGGATGTGGTATCTAAAATTTGACAAATACATCCTTAGTTTTGGATTTGTGAGAAGCAAGGCCGATCACTATGTATATTACAAGGAAGAATGCGAGCATTTCATATATGTAGCTTTGTATGTCAATGACATGTTGCTGATTGGAAATAACATGGATGTTGTAAGGGACATGGAGATGCATCCATTCTCTGAATTCAACATGAAGGATCTCGATGCAACACACTTCATTATGGGAATGGATATTAAGAGAGATCAAACAATTAGAAATATTTGGTTAAATCAAAGAAATTACATTGAAACAGTCTTGAAGCGTTCCAACATGCAGGATTGCAAACTAGTCAAGGTACCAATTCCTGTGGGAGAAAAACTAATTGTTGAACAATGTCCAAAGGCACATGAAGAGATATAGGACATGATACATGTTCCCTATGATAGTGTTGTTGGTAGTTTGATGTATGCGATGATATACACTCAACAAAACATTGCTCATGTAGTGGGAGTATTGAGCAGGTACATGTCGACACCTGGAAAAGTGCATTGGACTAATATCTAGAGAGTGTTCAAGTAATTGTGTGGCATGATAGAATATGGAATCTATTACCAAGGGAAACCTATAACTAATAGGGAAGTAAATGTACATGGATTTGTTAGCGCCAACTGGATTGGAGATATGGATTGACAAAGATCAACCAGTGGATATGTGTTCAAGATGTTTGGTGGAGAAATAAGTTGGATGAGTAAGTGAAAAGTGGTTGTATCCTTGTTGACAACATACGTTAAATACACGGAAGCCACTCATGCAAGAAAATAAGTCATATGGTTGCATCGATCATGTTTAGGAATTGATTTTGAGCATAAAGATATGAAGATAAATTGTGATAGTCAAAGTGAAACATTTCTGGAAAAGAACCTATATTACCATCCTAATATGAAGTGTATTGATGTACAATACCATTTCGTGAGACATGGTGGAAATAAAGAAGGTGTTGTTAGAGAAAGTAGACACTTTGGAAAACATAGCAGACTCTTTAACCAAGTCTGTGAGTGTTGTGAAGTTCTCTTGGTGTATAGAGGAAATGGGCATTGTTTCCCTAGGTCAATGAATAGAAGTTTAGGTTCTCCTATATCAACAAAGAAGACAACAAGTGGGAGAATGTGGGGTTCATATATTCTTTGTAGTGGAAAGAAATGTCAACCAACTAGCTAGTCAAGGTGGATCGACTCGGTGATGAATCGAATGATAGGTCAAGTCAAGTCAATGGTGAATAGAAGAAGTGGTCGATTGAAAATTCAAAAGGTCAAATGATAGGAGGTTGAGTCTTATATAATTGAAGACCAACTAGAGGTCAACTAGTATCTGACTAGTAGTCGACTATAACATAATCCCAAGATTCACAAGATCATAGCCAATCATATGCATGGATCTCTAACCATTGTTAGGTGCTACGATTTAAGGTTTTGCATTCAGTATAGACTATAAACATGGCATGTTACAATAGTAATAATTTGATGTTGTTAATAGTATCATGGTCATGTATATGTAAGCCAAATTGGCTACAAGGTTGTTCTTGTGTAAAGAAAGAGAGTAGGATGATGACTGTGTCTTAGGTGTAGACCAAGGTTTGTCATGTAACTCTTTATTCTATGAATGAATAATACAACAAGAGAGTAGGATATGCTCAAGGAATGTTGGTTTTCCTGGTTAAGGGTTTCCAAGGTAAAATCTCTATGTACTATGCATATTTGTCATTGATTGTTTATTTTCAATTTGGTCTTTTCTTTCCTGGTTGTTTAGTGTGAGTGTTTTTCTCTAATGGATCATAAAAATATGGTTTGATAAACACAATGCTAGTGATTTGTTTTTTGACATAGTTGATATGGTCCTAAAATGTGATAAACTCAGGGAGCCCAAAGGAAAACACACAAAATTTTAGAACCTATGGATCGGTCCTTACCAGATTGTGGAAAAAATAAGAGATGGAACATATGGATTACAAAGCCTAGAAGGTGAACTGGATTCCCTTCCTATAAATGGCCATATTCCAAAGTGACACTTCACCTAACTACTTGCACAAGCAGTCAGTTATATAATTCTTTTGCTATCTTTTGCATGTTGAATTTGTTTTTCTTTCACTGATATGGATTCATTTTTTGGTGTGTTTTGATTTTAATTTTCCTTGTTTAAATTTGATTTGCATGTTTTCATTTACCCCGGTTTAGTTGCATGTTTTGAATTTTTTATTTTCCCTATTACATTTTAGAGATGTCTAGTTTTCAACATCTAGTGACATAAAGTATCTAGTTCTAGGTTATACACTTGATTCCTCCTATCAAAACCAAAGAGAGTTAGCAACAAACAAAATTAGCAATCATACGATCTTTATAGTTTCTTTTATGTGCAACTTTGAAAGATATTGAATGCTTTTGTTGGTGGATACAATAACTATTTCCAATCATGAGTTGAATTTAAATAAGTTGTGAGCTTCACATAAATGACCTATACAACAGAGGAAATTCGATGGAAGTCATTCATATTTTGAAAGGATAAGCTTCATTCCTAAGTACTTAATTCATTTCTTCACTAATGGATATCATCCTCAGAAGCCCAAATATTTTCTCACCTTGAGTTCAAGATTATATATATATATATATATATATATATCTCACAAACAAAAGAATACAAAAAATGAGTGAATGTTCAAGAAAGATGATCCTTTCAAGGGGAGACATATTTGTTTAATGAGTAAATGCAAATATCTCCATTGGGGCTATGGACTTTCTCTAGCAATAAAATAAGGTCTGTGATATTGGGGTGACTCCACAGAGGCTATGCACACTCCCAGTGATTCGAAAGGCTCTTTTAAATGACAATGGTTGAGTTATTAAGCATGTGTTAATTAACCAATTAGGAAGTTGAATGAAAGAGGAATAATTATAGAAGAAATATAGCATCCATATAAATATGTATAGATATGAAATAAAGCATAAAATAACAGCAAACCATAACATCAATGTGATAATGAAGTTTGACAATCTCGCCTACGTCTCCGGGCCTTTGTCTTAGTGGGTGAGGCTTTCTGATTTTTGTTCAAAGCTTTAAAATGGCATCACAACAATGAAAAAAGGTTAAAAACTTGATATGGTATTGTTCTACCAGATCTCTAGAACCCAAAAAAAGAAACGACACTGCAATCGGATGACTGAAGCTCCTAGAAATGGCCCGCAAAGGTGCGCTCCTCAATAGCTTCCCTGCATAAGAATGGCTTTGGCTTGGAAAATCTTCATCATAAACCTGCTTTGAATGTCCTCTCCATGGCCTCAAGAAGGCCTGGTTTATATAGATCTGAAGATGGTAACCATGTCCCAACTTCCCCCCAAGATCTGGCCTCAAAAAGGGCCCAATATCCCCCAATATTGGCCAAAAATCTCCAAAACTACTGATAAAATCAATTAAAATCACTATTATATAGTGAAAAACCCCACTTCTGGGCAATTATTGAGGGCGTAACCCCCTCTTTCTCGGCTCCCGATCATATTAGGTCACCCCACATGACCTCACGCTGGCACTGGACCATTAGTCCCCCTGATCTTGGCCCCTCTGGTCACATGCATGGCCCATGTGTCCAACCCCCATACCTCCACGCATTGCACAATGAACTAGCCTCGACAATTAGCCACTAGTTAAGATCTCTGGTAGGTGGGATATCCTGACCGACCGATGATAACCTCCCTACTCTCCTGCTGAAAGATATACTCCAGGTCGTATGCAGAGCAATATGACCAGAATCCCGGGGCTGGAGCGGGTATTAATGGATGCACTTTAACAAACTTAAATGCAAGGTCTTATGGCATACTCCTGAAACCAAGGGCTAGTTTATGAACTGAGGCTATACCCCTAACCATATTCTCGTGCGCCATATAGTGGAGGGTCACGGTCATATGGCAATGGTCCTATGGTAATGCTTTGTGCCGAGGGCTGGGGCTAGCCCCAAACCTTTCTCCACCCATTCAAACCAAAACTTAAACTTAAATATAAGTTTTTCCCTTTGTATAACAAGGAACATGTGCAGGTGGGTTGGCTAGCCTGACCTTGCCAAACCCTTAGCCCGGTGGGAGGTCACATGGTCAAACCTCATGCGCTCCAACATTTTGCAATAACCAACGAACCAATCCATGGGTGCCACGTGGCAGCCCATGTCTGGACCATGTGGCACCACACCATTTGAAGAAAACATGCCACGTGTTGAACACTAAATGGCCCACTTGTCTTCCATCTATACCTGCCACGCAAGCACCACGTGTCTTATGGATTGTACAAACCTGCCATGTCATCCGTATGGACGTGCCACGTGTCACCACTGCAAGGGTGACACGTGTCACTCCTGATTGGTCCACCTGTACCTGCCACTTCATCAGTCTGTATGCCCAATCAGACTACCATGTCAGTGCCAACTGTTCCTTTCCATGTCAATTGTACGACCGTATGGCCTGTACAGTCAGCTGCCACGTGTCACTGTACGGATTGTATAGACATCATTTTTTGCATGTTTGGCAAAATGAAAAGATCGTGATATCTAGAGCATATGACAACTATTTGAGCCTGTTCAAGTTGTGTTGGGTTCGTATCGACGAGGCCTACGCACACGTATGTTTTGAAGACATTCCGAGAACTTTGATTTTTAGGCCTTTCTGAGCCCCATCAAGCTCCTGGATCACCCAGGTAGTGGAGCAATACCATAAGAATAATAGACTCACTTAGAGATATAAAATACCTTTTGACAATGAAGTTTGATTTAAATCAATTCTTTGTCAAAGTTAAGCATCATTAATCAAAATGACTTATCATTATGTTTGGTTGAATAATCAAGTCTTCATTGCATGGCAAAGAATTATTTCCAAGTTACGTATAAGAGTCCATCTATGAGAAGTTTTTGTTTCAAGTTATGTTCGAGATTTCCCTCCACTTGAAATTGATATGTTTGGTATTATGATGTGTATGAAGAGATATTGGGTATGTTTATTGAATTTCCATTTGTTGATTCCACAACACCCCCTATAAAAATTTACAATTATTGGGTATCACTTTTCATTATGTTTTTTTTCATCCTAAAAATACATTATGCATCTTAGTTTTAATGGGTTTTTCATATTATTGAGTCATTTAAATCATTCTTTAGCCCTATTTAAACCAAGTTTTTACTATTATCAGCAAGTTATAATCACTTTCACCAACAACAAAAAGTCATTTTTTGTGCCAACGTGAGAGTGAATTTGGAGTCAATGAAAAAGTGAAAGAAAGGAACCAATGCAAAGTTATTTTCTTTGTCAATATCAAAAAACTATGTAAACTTAGCGTTGATCAAAGTCAAAGGGGACAACAATCACCAAAATCAAATTCCACAACAATGAGCTCTCATTGACAGTGGATTTCCACTTTAGATGAAATGCAAATTTAAAAAGGGCAACGATGACAAGGTGACAACATTTCCAGCAATACTCATCCCTGTGATTTTCCACTTTCATTCTTTATAGTTCAAAATCCAACTGGTGAGCCCATGTTTCACAAACTTCGAGAATCCATTCGATCGCTTGCCCAACCAAACTTTGCATCACTTAATTTCCAAACTTCACCCAAACACTAGAGTTTGAATCAACCATCATTAATAAATATTATTAGCCACCATTAGCCATTAATTCACCAAATTGGCCAATGGATTATCCAATCTCGATTAAATTAGCAATATTTTCAAAATCTAATTGGATTTGATATGAATTTGGCAATGATGGCACTATATTGATTCAATTTTGTTATAAATATTCAAATGTTGCCACTGTTTTTCTCACCAAACCAAGAATTTGAATGTTGTGAGTGAGGATTGAGCTCTCTGAGCGAGAATTTGGATTTTTGGAGCTTACATTCTGAGTGGGAGTTGTAAATTTAGAGCTAAGATAGTTTGACAATCGAGTGGGATTTCCCTAAGTGATTACTTGTTTAGTTTAGTACTTTCTCCACACGTTGTGCATGGTGGATTGTTTTTTAGGCCGAGTTTGATTGCATATTTTTTTCAATTGATTCATTTCACAACATTTTCATTTTGACACTCTAGGTATGCTCATAAGCTCTATAATTTCAAGTTTGGTTGGGTGTTTCCTTTGATATAGTGAATCAAGATGGATTGGAGATTGTCGATGTTATCATGAAAATAAATTCATGATTCTCATTCTTCCTCAAATTCATTCTCAATTTTGTATGCTAGTTTTATATTAGAGTGTTAATGCATTGCATAATTCAAAATTATGTTGTAAAAAGGAATGTTATTATGGATGGATAATATTTGTCTTTTACTCTATTCCCATTTTTCATTTCTTTCTAGGTAAAATGCCTCCAAGGAGGACTCCTAATAGAACACCTAGAAATTCCCCTGAGGGGAAGAAACCCAAGGAAGCAATGGAAACCTTCTAGAAAACACTTGTTGAAATTAACATTTCCTTAGAAGAATGTGTCCTTGTTATATAGATACCCATACTAGAGTAAGAGAAGACAATGAATGTGTTCAAAGACACTAAGGACATTATAGTCACTCATGCTTCTTTTCTAGGATGGGGGGAAGTATATATAAAATTGCATACTAAAGAATATCTCAATATAGTCCCTCACAAGGACCCTGAGATAAATGAAGCAGATGATAGGGTGTTCATAAACATAAAGAGATATTGTTTTCATTTTGTCATAGCAAGTACACCGGTCATGCCTTGTTATAATACTATTAACCAGATTATGTCACACGCCAACACACAAATTAATACTATCATTAATGAAGAGAGTAGGTGCATTGGTTCATATATACCCTCTGATCCTAGAAAGTGTTATATGATACCACAACCTAAGGCATTTATGGAAAATATATTTGTGGAGCAATTCCATGAACAACATGATATATAGAATATTCTATCCAATGAGTGGGTAGAAGAAAAAACAGTATTCTATAAGTCTCATGGTATTTACTCCATCAAAAATTTACGAGAAACCTATTTATATAAAATGGATCTGATAGCCAGGAAGTACCGAGAGAAATATTGCTTACACTTCAAATATCCATGTCTTCCACCTACATATACCATGTTGACTACTGGTTTCATTTTTAACGGGGTTGCCATCCTTTTTTATTCACTCAACAGAATGATTGAAATGGTTTAAAATCTAAGGCCAAGCTAGGGGTAGTACAAATCTTCTACAAGTCATCCTATATTCTATATGTGATTTATGCAATGAATGTCTTCAAGGGTGTAAAATTGAGTTGGCACATTTCAAAACCTCTTGTTCATGTGTACTATTGAGATATCCAAGAGAACCAATATAACAAGCATTATACTATGTTTTGTGACCATTTTTTGACACCACTTCATAGGCTCATCCTTTGCAAGGAGTGTTCAAGGGGTATTAAGGAAGCTATGGGGATGATTGGATATATTGAAAGAAGGTATTTTCAAGAGAACTGTACCTATTTGATAATTTTGGCGCAACCACATCACCACACTTGTCACCTAGGTTTGTGCCAAATAAGTTGATTTTAGGAAAAAAATCTTACTAGACTATGTTACAAGGATTCAATGCTTCTTCCTTTAAAGAAGACAAAAATAATATTTATGTTCCATATAACTTCAACCTATGCCATTATCACCTAAGATATCTAAAATAGGCTAGGAAAGAATCCAATCCCATACTTTAATATATATTCCCTCAAGGCCAATTCAAAAGGCATGACCCATGCAGTTTTGTGGCCAAGCATTGTGACGCGATCCTCTATCTTGGCCATATATGCATGAGAAATGACAATATGAAATACCTTATGAAAATTCTAAATATAGGGATGATGTCCAAGCCAATTTGAAATCTCCAGGTTTAGTAGCATTATGCATATGAATAGAGTTAAGAGGAAATAATAACAGCATGCATGCAACAATAACAATTCATATATAGAATTTAAAAACAGAGATTCCATGACAGAAATTCATAATTGCACACACACAATGATTAAAGTAAGCACATGAATGAAACTTTTCTCAAGAAATAAACACCAACTGCATGCAAAACTTCCATGTTCCTCCAAACCTTAGAACACACTGCTCATAACTCTCAGTAGTGGTTCACCCCTGAGCTGGGGATAAATTCCACCTATATAAAGGGTTTCTAACCAAGCTAATGTCTCTTTAACATCATACAAACTCAAACACATGTGCCAACTCAAAATAACAACTTACAGTCTCTCATTCCCCACATGCATGTCCCACCCAAGAAGTGTGCCCCTTCTCTTCTCAACAATCCTTCAGATGCCCCACTTCCCTTCAAAGGATTCAACAACAGGTCGGATATAAAGTCTTAGATCCCTATAGTTGTAGTTTGACACCTTGTGAAATCAATTCCCAACAATTCTCTCACTTGGAGAGAATGCTCACAGGCCTGACAACCCACTTCCTCAATCCCAAGGGCCTGACAACCTGCTTCTTCAATTCAATTCCCGAGCTAACTAGTACAGGTACAGGATCCCCTTGCAGTCCAGTACCATAGGGTACAATTCATAGCTTCCTCCTTCCAGGAATCATCCCAAAAAATAAAATAATCCCCCAAATATATATGTGCTTGTGTATGTGAAAAATAAAATAATCCCCCAAGGGACTCCCTTGTCCCTACTTTAGACAATTAGGATATATTCATATCCATTACTTTAGATTTAAGGAATACTAATATAATATTCCATTGGGATTAATCCACCTATCTTAGCTCCATTTCCCCTTTCTATTGGAGTCTATCCCCCCATACTCATTTATGGGTCGGTCTACAACAATGATGTACTTTATTAATGATATGAGTGTTTACATATTATAATAATAGGCTCACTGGCCTTTAGCATGTAGGCTCTTCGGCCTAATAGTCACATAATCCTTATGGCCCAAAATATCTTGGATCACCAGCCTATATGTTCATTTACATTTATATGTACAGTTGGAATTCGGCTTGGGGGTATTACATTCCCCTCCCCCTTATTTATGCACCGTCCTCGGTGAAATATATACACATATACAATCAAATATTTAATAGTTTTCAAAAAGATGTGGGTACTTTGTACTCATAGCATCTTCATGCTCCCAAGTTGCATCCTCGAGACCGTACCAGGTCCATTGGACCTTTATTATCCCCACGGCTCGATTCCAAAGCTGCTTGATCTTTCGGTCCAATATGCACACCAGATGCACTTGAAATTCACCTTCTTGCTCCACCTGAATCACATTCCAATAAATGGCATGATTAGTATCAGGTACACACTTTTTAAGCAATGAAACATGGAATACATTATGAATACATATTGATGCAGGTAAGACAAGCATGTATGCTACATGCCCAATCCTTTCTAGGATTTTAAATGGCCCACAATAACGAGTTGCTAGCTTTGAACAATTTCCCAACCTCATGGAACTTCTCTTGGATTTTAATTTTAAGAACACATGGTCACCCACTTTAAATTCTCTATGGGTTCTTCCCTTATCAACCTATATTTTCTGCCGGTCTTGGGAAACCTTTAAATTCTGTTTTATTTTCATCATTTGCTCTTCCATTTCCCTGAGTAATTCTGGCCCAACCACTATTCTGTTTGCGGGGTTGTCCCAACTTACCAGTGTGTTTCACTTTCTGCCATACATAGCTTCAAATGAGATCATCCTTAAGGATGCTTGATACCCATTGTTATAAGTGAATTCCACCAAATGCAGGTAATCCTCCCATTTGGATGGTTTATCCATCACATACATCCTCAACATATATTCAATCACTTGATTCACTCTCTCTGTTTTCCCATTTGATTTTGGGTAATAGGCTATGCTAAAGTTCAAATTGGTCCCAAATCCTTTCCAAAAATTTGATGTAAATTTTGGATCTCTGTCAGACACAATTGTCTTGGGTATACCATGCAGTCTAGCAATTTCCCTCATATAAATATCAATAATGTTGATTGCTTTGTGAGTGAGCTTTATTGGAATAAAATGGGCATATTTAGTAAGCTTGTCCACCACCACCATTGTTGAACACGATAAGTCAACTGAGAGGAGGGGGGGTGAATCAATTGTATAAAATTTCTTTCATTTTATAAGAAGATTACTTATTAATCAATAAATCATGCCTTTAACATTTAACTTGCAGTAATACATTTAACCAATAAATATACAATCACATAAATGAAACAGTGACACA
>ML822201.1:56248-66333 GCA_009831015.1 Picea engelmannii | reverse complement strand
TCATTACCATTTGATCCCATTTACACATTCATCACCTTATATATTGTTGACCAACATGTCTCTTCCGAACTACACTTTGTTTCACTTTTCCAGCTATTGATCTATCTTAGCATGATTCATAACATGAAGAAAAGGCTTTCTTATGCACATTGATGTCTTATCATTTCCAATGCATTTGTGCTTAAAATATTATTGTAGCGAGCAAAAAAGTAAACGAAATGAATGTTGTTAACACGGGAACCAACATTTGTTATATTCATGGTTGTCACACAAGAACCAACCATCAGAAACATCAGTTGTTACTTATGTATTTCACATCATGGAATGATTTCATTCAGAAGCCAAAATTACTAAAGAATAACCATGCAAGATTGCATGAGAACATGCCACAAGATCAGTTTTTTTGGGGGGGAGGATTTTCATCCTCTTTATTGTTATATATATATATATAATCATGCAAAACCAAAATTGAGAAGAAAAGTTTTTATGCAAGGTTGCAAGAGGACATGCAACAAGTTCAGTTGGGGGGTATGTTGAGCCTCAGGATTGTCGTATTTTCATACTCTTTTCCTTTCACCATTCTTCACATTTATCCATATTCTACCACTCCATAAACCATTCATTAATACCATTTTCATAATTAAATATGGGTTTAGACTTATTATTTTCCAAATCATTTATTTTAGTATTAAAAGAGAATTTGTGATTAAATATTAGAAAATTGACATATTTTCATTTATATCTCAAAGTTGGATGAGTTTTGTAATGTGTAGGAATATTTGAAGACTCCAACAAAAAGATAATTCAAAGTTTCTCGAATCTTTTCTCCAACCTTTGAAGATTTGAGGATAATTATTCAAGCATATTCAAAGGAGAAAGATCATGGAGATATGGATAGAATTTCTTATCAAAGATATTAAGGATTTGTGAGGATTTGTAGAGATAAATATTATGTAATTATTAGCAAATTGGTTGTACCTACTTGAGAGGAAAGTGGATCTACATTTATTAGTTGTTTATCCTCTTTTCAAAGCAACTCATGTATAAAGGGGTGCTCTCTCTCCATTTGAGATTAGTAGGGATTAGTGAGGGATTAGGAATTAATGAAGGAGTAGGAGTTAGTGAAAGAATGGAATTAATAAGTGTGTGAATGATTGAGTGAGTTAGTCATTTTATAGAGGTTGGATTGGAATTCTATGTAATAGAGTTTATGATTTAATACCAACATCTTGATTTCTCCATATTGAGTAGAGGATTCTTTATTATGAGTTAGTGGTGTTGATTTCATGTGAGCTCACTAGTTGCTTGTTATGTATTATTTGTGTTTTATCCAATTTCATGCTTTCATAATTATATTCATTTCATGTAATTTCATGCTTTCTTAATTAGATTTATTTCATGAAATTTACTTCTTTCCTAATTAGATTCAATTTCAGTTGTGTGTTTCCTTCTCAAGCATTAGATTAAGCTAGTTTCACTATGATCCCGCATTTCCCGCACCTGCACCTCGAAGCTTACGAACTCCTCAGGTTGATAATTAAATAGATGGGTAATTAATTAATTGACAATATTTAACACCAACAAATGCGAATTCCAAATCATGAGTAACATAATTCCTTTCATGCTCTTTTAATTTCCTTGATTCATGGAAAAACTAGTCAGGCTGACAAACCCATTCCCAATTCCTTTATCTTTCCAAGTTCTCACATCTCTATTCTGTCCCCTGTATATAAACCCTCTGAGACAGAATCTGTAAAAAAGTTTCCTTTTCATTTTCCTCCTGAACAAGTCTCTGAAGAAAACCCAGAATCTTCTTAAAAAATGAACAAAGATCAGATTTCTTTCGTAACTATCAAAAACCCCTCTTATGAGAACATTCCATACCATTCTAACAGACCATCAGCCCCTGATCTTGTTGGTAAAGGAAAACTTCCAAATACTCAAACCTTTGCTGATGATTGGTTCCAAGAGTGGAATATTGACAATTTGTCTATTGCACAAATAAGACAAATGATTGATCGAATGTATGTCTCCTATAAGATTATGTGCATGAAAGGCAAAACTGAAGTAGAAGCATGCAAAACCATTATTCAATGTTTTACTGGAACTCTCAGTAAGTGGTGGGAAGTAACTTCTTCTCCATTAATGATCACCAAAATGGAAGCATAAATCTCAAAGGACGAGGAAGGTGATATTGTATATCATACTGATGGGACTGCAGTGAATAATATGATAGGTGCTCTTACTACTTTGATTCTTGAGCACTGGTGTGGAACTGAGAATGAGATTGCTGATAAACATGAAATTGTTCTGATGAATATGAAATGTAGAAAGATGTCAGAATATGAACAATTTCATAAAGAATGGACACAAAGGATTTTTGAAGTCAAAGAAAGTAAGAACTTGTTATGGAAACAAGTTTATCTAGCATCCCTCCCAAGTAAGTTTGTTGAGTATCTGAAAATGGAGGAAGTCTTCAAACTTACTTATGAATTATACACTTGGGGAGAAATTTATTCCCTTATAACCAAAGCCCTGATAGGAATCTGTACAAGCATGAAAGTTCAAAGTTTTGTGTCAAAGTCTTCCTATCTCCATGACCAAAAATCCATTTGTGAACAATATGGATTGTATCTTACAAATCCGATAAAGAAAAGAAGAAAAAGACCTAAAGACGTCAGAGGAGAAAAGGGTAGAAAATACAAGGCTAAGTACTGAGATAAGCCTAGTACACATTACTATGAGCCAAAAGATATTAGGATCAAGACACACACCCATGAAGCAAAACAAAAAGTAGTGTGTTGGATTTGTGGGAAAAATGGACATTATGCCCATAATTGTCCAAACAATGAGGCCTCTAGAAAATCTAAAGGCAAATATTCTGAACAGAAGTCCAAGGAAGCCCAAGAAAAGAAACAGTTGGCCTTAAGACTCCAGCGCAATAGATGTGGAGCAAAGGACCATGATACAAATCATTGTCCTTACAACCCATTCAAACCAAAAGAAGAAGTTCATCTTCTTCAAGAAGGATGTTGTACTTCATCTGACAGTACCTTACAGTCTGAAAATAGTTCAGATGAAGAAGTTTTGATAAATCATTCTTGCAATTGCAGTAACCCAAATTACTGTACTTGTGAAAGTAATACTGATAATTCAGATTCAGATTCAGAACTGATACAGATAGAAAAATTAAAGGTCTGTATGTTTAAAAACATAGGAGACCAAGAAGCACAAATGCTTGCTCAGATTAAAGGCCTTCCAGAAGGGGATATGAAAAATTCTCTTCTTGAAACATTTATCAAGACTGTAAAAACAGAACAAAGGGGAAAAGCCTCGGAGATCTCCAAAAGAAAACCTTTGTTTTTGGATGCTTCTTTTGATAAAAATACAAAGACTTATATCAAGTATAACAGAGAACCAAAACTGCAGAACACCTCTATTACAGACTTAGCTAAATAAGTCTTTTTATTGAAAAAAGAAGTTTGTCATTTAAAAGAAAAAAATAGAAGATTAGAAGGGGATGTCGAATTCAGTTTTAAGATTGATTCATGGGCCAGGAAAGAAATAAAAGTTATCAAAGAAAGACTTGAATCAATTCCTCCCCCTCTAGAAGATGCTCCTTTTGAGACAGTTCTACAGGAGCAAACTACAACAGAAATGTAGGGAGTAACATGTATGCAAGTATTGCCCATTAAATATCAAAAGTACTATGTCAAGATCCAGTTAGATATCAATGATGAAATCTTTTTCCTAACTGCACTCATAGATACTGGATCTGATTTAAATCTACTATAGAAAGATCTGATTCCTGCTAAGTATTGGCTTCCTAGTTTTGGATCTGCTACTGGACTAGGAAATGTAAATACTGATTTTCAATATGAAGTTCCTAAAGGTACATTATTATTGGAAGATTATGCCTTAGGAATGAAATTTCAAATTTCAGACTTGCCTATTGATTGCATATTAGGCACTCCTTTTCTCTCAGCAGTAGAACCACATGGTTCTTGTCTATTCTCTAATGGGAAACCAGGGTATTTCATTACTATGCCAAAGATAGGAGAAAATCCTTCCAGAAGAATTGAATTACCTTTTTTCTCTAAGGCTCATATGCAGATTGCCTACTACAAGAAAAACATGGTTGTAGTAGAAGTTTTTGATGATGGAAGAAATACCCCTGTTACTCATTTCATGGATGACAATACTTCCTGGGAGACATTCAAAGAAAATTGGGCACCTTCATGGCAGCTCAGACATTCAGAAAAAATAGAGCTGGGACTACCTGGATTTTCAAGAAATACACATATAAATGTACTCCCTCCCCAACATGTTCTTGGCAGAATACATCAGCCGGCTACAAGTGCATCCAGGGAAAAACTGATTGAAATGGGAGATTTAAGCAGGCTAAGAACTGTTGATAGACAGTTTTACAATCATCCAACTCGAAGTTGGGAAAGAACTCTTGCATATGAATTCTTCCAAATTAACAGAATGAAAACTATTGAAGAATGGCCAAATAGGAGTCCAACTGAAAGAATATTTAACATAGACTATCTGCAGTACAAAACTATGTGGTTTAATGTTTGTCTCTGGACAGATAAATATAAGTATTATTATTGCATGATAAGATTTGCACATTCTTTCAGAGATTGGCCCGAACCAGAATGGTTAATGGAGTGGTGGCACCAGTTTGGTTTAAATCCTGTTAACGTAAATCCTGATGTAACTGAAGTAGGAAGGATGTTCCTCTTTCATAACAGAAGTCTTGACACTATTTCTGATCTATTCTCTGAAGACGAATATAAAATGATGTTTATCAAAGAAAAACATCCTTGGATAATTCGAACCAAGTTTATACTTCACAATAATGGTTCAAACAATTATTATCTTGAACTGGTTCGAGAAGTGTACACTCAGCATTGGGATCCTTACAACTTTCGCCACTTCAGTGACCATCCAGTTGAATGATGGTTTTCCGTGGGTATACCCATAAACTCCACCATGTAATAATTCATGTCTAGATGGCCGACAATGGTGTCATCCGGGTTCCGTGGATTACCATAACAATATCCATTGTGTACATGTAAATAAATCTTTCTTAGATATAGTGTTGTCATTTCAATAATGAGAATCTTGGAAACTCGGAGCACTTCTCCGACTTTTGGTGTGGTTTGACCCACATTTTCAAGATGCTCTACTGTTCGCCATGAGATGTACTTACTTATGTCATGTATTAGTGTACTTTGGTCGGGGAATCTTGCACGATCACCCCGTCAGACTTACTATTTTATTTACTTTCGGTGATTTGATCAGGGAATCCTGCGTGACAACCTCGACAAGTCCTTTATAGTACTCTACTTGCGGTGTGATTTGAAATAAATAAAGATTTCGGTCAGATATTCCTGCGTGAATACATCTGCCGAATCAGAAAAGCAAGAGTTAGTGGTCGACAGAATGGGACCCTAAGTCTAGTCCGGTTTGATGCTTCATCATGACTCCACTACCCCAAAATTGTATAAGAAGAGAAGGAGAGTTCATTCGAAGGCATTCCCGAAGTGAGTTAGAATTTAGAAAAGTCAGTCTAGTTTTCTAAGCTTCCCTCCTGTCTGAAGCTTTGAGTCATTCTGTCTGTTAGTTGAGCGAAAGAGCATCCTGCTCAGAGTCTGTAATCTGTGCATCTGGAACAAGATATTGTAATACCCAAAAGCTTTTATGCTTTGATAATATAAAGACTTCCGCTTGTTATCAATCTCTGATGCTTGTCTATTGTCTCTTAATTATGCGCACAATGTGACTTCATTTATTTGCCTGTATTTGAATCCGTTGTTCCTTGGTATTGCTAGGTCTGAGTTGATCGTCCTGTTGGTAAGGTTGCTGGTAGTCTGGTGTAAGGCATCGGTGGATCAGTGGTAGTAAGTCCCGCTAAGGTAGGTGGCCGCGAAAGGGAAGTTGTAGCTGTGAAAGTTCGCTGAAAACCAGTTATAGGCTTCAAATAGAACTGCTGAAAGGGCTCGATGGACTTCGAGTGACGGGCTTCAGGAAGATAAGCAAAGTAAAGCGGTTAAGCCGCTGGTATTGGTTCTGACGGAAGTAGCAGAAACCAGAAGACTAGATGGTGAAGGGAGATTGCGCATGAGACAAGCAGTCAATACGTCAAGCTTCATTCTCTTACAGAGGAGGCCCCTGATAAAGCTGTTCGCCTGGAGCAGTTTTACAAATGGTATCAGAGCCATGCACTCATTTTCGCCCCGGGTATGATATCAGACTCTCTTTGTGATATGATAAAGCTATTTGCTCTGTGTTTAAAGTACTCTGTATAAAGTCTTGTTTGAATCCAGACCTTGTATTTTGAGTTTACTAGTTTTTTCCTGAGCAGTCGGCCAGGAGCCTGTCTAATCTTCTTTAGGGAAGACACAAGGCTAAACGCCCTGCTTTTATGTGCAAAAATAGTAAGATCTTGATACTATTATGGATTCCTCTGAGTATATTAGAACTGTAAATAATATTGTAGAGTCATCTGTATCTACTTCAGAACAACCTTCCCGCTTTATGATCCATTAAATTCCCTCTATTGAATCTTTAGATCCTCGTATTAAAGATATTTACAAGGGAATGAGACCTCCTGGTACTCCTAGGTATGGCTTAGGATATACTGAACAATGTGACACAGTCATTCCTGACTGTAGATTTACAAATCCCTTGCCTTCAAATATCCAAAGACCCTCTTTAGATGAAATGCATAAATTCCACACGATCATGAGAGGTTTCAAGAAAGGATCTATTTCTGAGGAATGGATCAAGAAAATGATAAATTGGGATTTGTTTACAAATCCAGAAACTAAAGATTTTGACAGAGATACTACAGAAGATGAAAAACAAAATCTGTCAAAGAAATGGAAGGAATATATGTCTAAAGAAGACTGCTGGATTTCTTTCTTTGAATGGAAGAAATTACAGCAAAACCTCATAGTCCAAATGGTAGGAGAAAGCTCTGAATCTCCTAGGCATAAGTGGAAAAGTCTAGATGGTAGTCTAGTCGAATCTAATACTACTTTTCCACCTTTTAAAGGAATTATTCTTGAAGATAGCTCTAAACAAGCCAACACTATTCCTCTGTTGCTTTCATATGAAGCCACCCAACTATCTGGCATAGATAAAAGAGTCCAATCAGTGTCTGAGCAATTAAATTGGACAAATACTGCATTAAGAGGGATGGCCACACAAATTTTTGTAACCATGTACACAGTGGAGATTGTTACGGTAATCCACGGAACCCGGATGACACCACTGTCGACCATCTAGACATGAATTATTACATGGTGGAGTTTATGGGTAAACCCATGGAAAACCATCATTCGACTGGATGGTCACTGAAGTGGCGAAAGTTGTAAGGATCCCAATGCTGAGTGTACACTTCTCGAACCAGTTCAGGATCATAATTGTTTGAACCATTATTGTGAAGTATAAACTTGGTTCGAATTATCCAAGGATGTTTTTCTCTGATAAACATCATTTTATATTTGTCTTCAGAGAATAGATCAGAAATAGTGTCAAGACTTCTGTTATGAAAGAGGAACATCCTTCCTACTTCAGTTACATCAGGATTTATGTTAACAGGATTTAAACCAAACTGGTGCCACCACTCCATTAACCATTCTGGTTCGGGCCAATCTCTGAAAGAATGTGAAAATCTTATCATGCAGTAATAATACTTATATTTATCTGTCCAGAGACAAACATTAAACCACATAGTTTTGTACTGCAGATAGTCTATGTTAAATATTCTTTCAGTTGGAATCCTGTTTGGCCATTCTTAAATAGTTCTCATTCTCTTAATTTGGAAGAATTCATATGCAGGAGTTCTTTCCCAACTTCGAGTTGGATGATTATAAAACTGTCTATCAACAGTTCTTAGCTTGCTTAAATCTCCCATTTCAATCAGTTTTTCCCTGGATGCACTTGTAGCCGGCTGATGTATTCTGCCAAGAACATGTTGGGGAGGGAGTACATTTATATGTGTCTTTCTTGAAAATCCAGGTAGTCCCAGCTCTATTTTTTCTGAATGTTTGAGCTGCCATGAAGGTGCCCAATTTTCTTTGAATACCTCCCAGGGAGTATTGTCATCCATGAAATGAGTGACAGGTGCATTTCTTCCATCATCAAAAACTTCTATTACAACCATGCTTTTCTTGTAGTAGGCAATCTGCATATGGGCCTCAGAGAAAAAGGGTAATTCAATTCTTCTGGAAGGATTTTCTCCTATCTTTGGCATAGTAATGAAATACCTTGGTTTCCCATTAGAGCATAGACAAGAACCATGTGGTTCTACTGTTGAGAGAAAAGGAGTGCCTAATATGCAATCAATAGGCAAGTCTAAAATTTGAAATTTCATTCCTAAGGCATAATCTTCCAATAATAATATACCTTTAGGAACTTCATATTGAAAATCAGTATTTACATTTCCTAGTCCAGTAGCAGATCCAAAACTAGGAAGCCAATACTTAGCAGGAATCAGATCTTTCTGTAGCATATTTAAATCAGATCCAATATCTATGAGTGCAGTTAGGAAAAATATTTCATCATTGATATCTAACTGGATCTTGACATAGTACTTTTGATATTTAATGGGCAATACTTGCATACCTGCTACTCCCTGCATTTATGTTGTAGTTTGCTCCTGTAGAACTGTCTCAAAAGGAGCATCTTCTAGAGGAGGAGGAATTGATTCAAATCTTTCTTTGATAACTTTTATTTCTTGCCTAGCCCATGAATCAATCTTAAAACTGAATTCGGCATCCCCTTCTAATCTTCTAATTTTTTTATTTTAAATCACAAACTTCTTTTTTCAATAAAAAGACTTCTTTAGCTAAGTCTGTAACAGAGGTATTCTGTAGTTTTGGTTCTCTGTTATACTTGATATAAGTCTTTGTATTTTTATCAAAAGAAGCATCCAAAAACAAAGGCTGTCTTTTGGAGATCTCCGAGGCTTTTCCCCTTTGTTCTTCTTTTACAGTCTTGATAAATGTTTCAAGAAGAGAATTTTTCATATCCCCTTCTGGAAGGACTTTAATCTGAGCAAGCATCTGTGCTTCTTGGTATCCTGTGTTTTTAAACATACAGACCTTTAATTTTTCTATCTGTATCAGTTCTGGATCTGAATCAGAATTATCAGTATTACTTTCACAAGTACAGTAATTTGGGTTACTGCAATTGCAAGAATGATTTATCAAAACTTCTTCATCTGAACTATTTTCAGACTGTGAGGTACTGTCAGATGAAGTACAACATCCTTCTTGAAGAAGATGAACTTCTTCTTTTGGTTTGAACGGGTTGTAAGGACAATGATTTGTATCATGGTCCTTTTCTCCACATCTATTGCACTGGAGTCTTAAGTCCAACTGTTTCTTTTCTTGGGCTTCCTTGGCCTTCTGTTCAGAATATTTGCCTTTAGATTTTCTAGAGGCCTCATTGTTTGGAAAATTATGGGCATATTGTCCATTTTTCCCACAAATCCAACACACTACTTTTTGTTTTGCTTCATGGGTGTGTGTCTTGAGCCTAATATCTTTTGGCTCATAGTAATGTGTACTAGGATTATCTCGGTACTTAGCCTTGTATTTTCTACCCTTTTCTCCTCTGACATCTTTAGGTATTTTTATTCTTTTCTTTACTGGATTTGTAAGATACAGTCCATATTGTTCACAAATGGATTTTTGGTCAGGGAGATAGGAAGACTTTGACACAAAACTTTGAACTTTCATGCTTGTACAGAGTCCTATCAGGGCTTTGGTTATAAGGGAATAAATTTCTCCCCAAGTGTATAATTCATAAGGAAGTTTGAAGACTTCCTCCATTTTTAGATACTCAACAAACTTACTTGGGAGGGCTGCTAGATAAACTTGTTTCCATAACAAGTTCTTACTTTCTTTGACTTCAAAAATCCTCTGTGTCCATTCTTTATGAAATTGTTCATATTCTGACATCTTTCTACATTTCATATTCATCAGAACAATTTCATGTTTATCAGCAATCTCATTCTCAGTTCCACACCAGTGCTCAAGAATCAAAGTAGTAAGAGCACCTATCAT
>ML822201.1:25108-55840 GCA_009831015.1 Picea engelmannii | reverse complement strand
TGGGAATGGGTTTGTCAGCCTGACTAGTTTTTCCCTTGATTTCTGTTAAGGCTTTTCCCATTGATGAAAAGGCATTGCCTAATCCTTCCATAATTTCATCATGGTTTTTGCTGGATTCTCTGGCTCTGTAAGAGATCTCAGGTAGAGTAGAGTCCAGTTTTTCTTTAACCTCAATGACTTTTTCTTGGATCTCGTCTACAGAATGAACAATGGTATTAGTAGATACTTGAAGATCCATGATTTGTTCTTTTCTGGCATAGTCATTGGTTACAAAAAATTGTGTGGCCATCCCTCTTAATACAATATTTGTCCAATTTAATTGCTCAGACACTGATTGGACTCTTTTATCTATGCCAGATAGTTGGGTGGCTTCATCTGAAAGCAATAGAGGAATAGCTCTGGCTTGTTTAGAGCTATCTTCAAGAATAATTCCTTTAAAAGGTGGAAAAGTAGTATTAGATTCAACAAGACTACCATCCAAACTTTTCCACTTATGTCTAGGAGACTCAGAGCCTTCTCCTATCATTTGAACTATAGGTTTTTGCTGTAATTTCTTCCATTCAAAGAAAGAAATCCAATAGTTTTCTTCAGACATATATTCCTTCCATCTTTTTGACAGATTTTGTTTTTCATCTTTTGTAGTATCTCTGTCAAAATCTTTAGTTTCTGGATTTGTAAACAAATCCCAGTTTATCATTTTCTTGATCCATTCCTCAGAAATAGATCCTTTCTGGCAACCTCTCATGACCGTGTGGAATTTATGTATTTCATCTACAGAGGGTCTTTGGATATTTGAAGGCAAGGGATTTGTAAATCTACAGTCAGGAATGACTGTGTCACATTGTTCAGTATATCCTAAGCCATACCTAGGAGTACTAGGAGGTCTCATTCCCTTGTAAATATCTTTAATACGAGGATCTAAAGATTCAATAGAGGGCATGTAATGGATCATAAAGCAGGAAGGTTGTTCTGAAGTAGATACAGATGAATCTACAATATTATTTACAGTTCTAATATACTCAGAGGAATCCATAATAGTATCAAGATATTACTATTTTTGCACATAAAAGCAGGGCGTTTAGTCTTGTGTCTTCCCTAAAGAAGATTAGACAGGCTCCTGGCTGACTGCTGAGGCAAAAACTAGTAATCTCAGAATACAAGGTCTGGATTCAAACAAGACTTTATACAGAGTACTTTAAAAACAGAATGAATAGCTTTATCAGATCACAAAGAGAGTCTGATATCATACCCGGGGCGAAAATGAGTGCATGGCTCTGATACCATTTTTAAAACTGCTCCAGGCGAACAACTTTGTCAGGGGCCTCCTCTGTAAGAGAATGAAGTAGGAGGGTTAAATTTGAAAGAAGAAGGTTTTGGAATAGAGGTCTGAGGAAAAGAGATGACTGCAGAATTTGGAATTTCTTTGATTTGGGCAGAAGTAATAGACTTTTGAGTTGGTGCTCTTGGAATATCAACGACCCAGTCAATGGGAAAATTCTTTTGTATAAAGTCTTGTTTGAATCCAGACCTTGTATTCTGAGATTACTAGTTTTTGCCTGAGCAGTTTTACAAATGGTATTAGAGCGAATAAGCTTTATCAGATCACAAAGAGAGTCTGATATCATACCTGTGGCGAAAATGAGTGCATGGCTCTGATACCATTTGTAAAACTGCTCCAGGCGAACAACTTTGTCAGGGGCCTCCTCTGTAAGAGAATGAAGCTTGACATATTGACTGCTTGTCTCATGTGCAATCTCCCTTCACCATCTGGTCTTCTGGTTTATGCTACTTCCGTCAGAACCAATACCGGCGGGTTAACCTGTTTACTTTGCTTATCTTCCTGAATCCCGTCACTCGAAGTCCATCGAGCCCTTTCAACAGTTCTATTTGAAGCCTATAACTGGTTTTCAGCGAACTTTCACAGCTACAACTGCCCTTTCGCGGCCACCTGCCTTAGCGGGACTTACTACCACTGATCCATCGACGCCTTACACCAGACTACCAACAACCTTACCAAAAGGATGAGCAACTCAGACCTAGCAATACCAAGGAAAAACGAATGCAAATACAGGCAAATAAATGAAGTCACAATGTGCGCATAATTGAGAGACAATAGACAAGCATCAGAGATTGATAACAAGCGGAAGTCTTTATATTATCAGAGCATAAAAGCTTTCGGGTATTACAATATCTTGTGCCAGATGCACAGATTATAGACTCTGAGCAGGATGCTCTTTTGCTCGACTAACAGACATAATGACTCAAAGCTTCAGATAGGAGGGAAGCTTAGAAAACTAGACTGACTCTTCTAAATTCTAACTCACTTCGGGAATGCCTTCGAATGAACTCTCCTTCTCTTCTTATACAATTTTGGGGTAGTGGAGTCATGATGAAGCATCAAACCTGACTAGACTTAGGGTCCCATTCTGTCGACCACTAACTCTTGCTTTTTTGATTCGGCATATGTATTCACGCAGGAATCTCTGACCGAAATCTTTATTTATTTCAAATCACACTGAAAGTAGAGTACTGTAAAGGACTTGTCGGGGTTGTCACGCAGGATTCCCTGATCAAATCACCGAAAGTAAATAAAATAGTAAGTCTGACGGGGTGATCGTGCAAGATTCCCCGACCAGAGTACACTCATACATGACATAAGTAAGGACATCTCATGGCGAACAGTAGAGCATCTTGGAAATGTGAGTCAAACAACACAAAAAGTCGGAGAAGTTCTCTGAGTTTCCAAGATTCTCATTATTTAAATGACAACACTATATCTAAGAAAGAATTATTCACATGTACATAGTGGAGATTGTTACGGTAATCCACGGAACCCGGATGACACCACTGTCGGCTATCTAGACATGAATTATTACATGGTGGAGTTTATGGGTAAACCCACGGAAAACCATCATTCGACTGGATGGTCACTGAAGTGGCGAAAGTTGTAAGGATCCCAATGCTGAGTGTACACTTCTCGAACCAGTTCAGGATCATAATTGTTTGAACCATTATTGTGAAGTATAAACTTGGTTCGAATTATCCAAGGATGTTTTTCTCTGATAAACATCATTTTATATTCGTCTTCAGAGATTAGATCAGAAATAGTGTCAAGACTTCTGTTATGAAAGAGGAACATCCTTCCTACTTTAGTTACATCAGGATTTATGTTAACAGGATTTAAACCAAACTGGTGCCACCACTCCATTAACCATTCTGGTTCGAGCCAATATCTGAAAGAATGTGCAAATATTATCATGCAGTAATAATACTTATATTTATCTGTCCAGAGACAAACATTAAACCACATAGTTTTGTACTGCAGATAATCTATGTTAAATATTCTTTCAGTTGGATTCCTGTTTGGCCATTCTTCAATAGTTCTCATTCTGTTAATTTGGAAGAATTCATATGCAAGAGTTCTTTCCCAACTTCGAGTTGGATGATTGTAAAACTGTCTATCAACAGTTCTTAGCCTGCTTAAATCTCCCATTTCAATCAATTTTTCCCTGGATGCACTTGTAGCCGACTGATGAATTCTTCCAAGAACATGTTGGGGAGGGAGTACATTTATATGTGTATTTCTTGAAAATCCAAATAGTCCCAGCTCTATTTTTTCTGAATGTCTGAGCTGCCATGAAGGTGCCCAATTTTCTTTGAATGTCTCCCAGGGAGTATTGTCATCCATGAAAGGAGTAACAGGGGCATTTCTTCCATCATCAAAAACTTCTACTACAACCATGCTTTTCTTGTAGTAGGCAATCTGCATATGAGCCTTAGAGAAAACATGTAATTCAATTCTTCTAGAAGGATTTTCTCCTATCTTTGGCATAGTAATGAAATAACCTGGTTTCCCATTAGAGCATAGACAAGAACCATGTGGTTCTACTGCTGAGAGAAAAGGAGTGCCTAATATGCAATCAATAGGCAAGTCTGAAATTTGAAATTTCATTCCTAAGGCATAATCTTCCAATAATAATGTACCTTTAGGAACTTCATTTTGAAAATCAGTATTTACATTTCCTAGTCCAGTAGCAAATCCAAAACTAGGAAGCCAATACTTAGCAGGAATCAGATCTTTCTGTAGCAGATTTAAATCAGATCCAGTATCTATGAGTGCAGTTAGGAAAAAGATTTCATCATTGATATCTAACTGGATCTTGACATAGTACTTTTGATATTTAATGGGCAATACTTGCATACCTACTACTCCCTGCATTTCTACTGTAGTTTGCTCCTGTAGAACTGTCTCAAAAGGAGCAACTTCTAGAGGGGGAGGAATTGATTCAAGTCTTTCTTTGATAACTTTTGTTTCTTGCCTGGCCCATGAATCAATCTTAAAACTGAATTCGACATGCCCTTCTAATCTTCTAATTTTTTCTTTTAAATCACAAACTTCTTTTTTCAATAAAAAGACTTCTTTAGCTAAGTCTGTAACAGAGGTGTTCTGCAGTTTTGGTTCTCTGTTATACTTGATATAAGTCTTTGTATTTTTATCAAAACAAGCATCCAAAAACAAAGGCCATCTTTTGGAGATCTCCGAGGCTTTTCCCCTTTGTTATGTTTTTACAGTCTTGATAAATGTTTCAAGAAGAGAATTTTTCATATCCCCTTCTGGAAGGCCTTTAATCTGAGCAAGCATATGTGCTTCTTGGTCTCCTGTGTTTTTAAACATACAGACCTTTAATTTTTCTATCTGTATAAGTTCTGAATCTGAATCTGAATTATCAGTATTACTTTCACAAGTACAGTAATTTGGGTTACTGCAATTGCAAGAATGATTTATCAAAACTTCTTCATCTGAACTATTTTCAGACTGTGAGGTACTGTCAGATGAAGTACAACATCCTTCTTGAAGAAGATGAACTTCTTCTTTTTGTTTGAACGGGTTGTAAGGACAATGATTTGTATCATGGTCCTTTTCTCCACATCTATTGCACTGGAGTCTTAAGGCCAACTGTTTCTTTTCTTGGGCTTCCTTGGCCTTCTGTTCAGAATATTTGCCTTTAGATTTTCTAGAGGCCTCATTGTCTGGACAATTATGGGCATAATGTCCATTTTTCCCACAAATCCAACACACTACTTTTTGTTTTGCTTTATGGGTGTGTGTCTTGAGCCTAATATCTTTTGGCTCATAGTAATGTGTACTGGGCTTATCTCGGTACTTAGCCTTGTATTTTCTACCCTTTTCTCCTCTAACATCTTTAGGTATTTTTCTTCTTTTCTTTATTGGATTTGTAAGATACAGTCCATATTGTTCACAAATGGATTTTTGGTCAGGGAGATAGGAAGACTTTGACACAGAACTTTGAAATTTCATGCTTGTACATAGTCCTATCAGGGCTTTGGTTATAAGGGAATAAATTTCTCCCCAAGTGTATAATTCATAAGGAAGTTTGAAGATTTCCTCCATTTTCAGATACTCAACAAACTTACTTGGGAGGGCTGCTAGATAAACTTGTTTCCATAACAAGTTATTACTTTCTTTGACTTCAAAAATCCTCTGTGTCCATTATTTATGAAATTGTTCATATTCTGACATATTTCTACATTTCATATCCATCAGAACAATTTCATGTTTATCAACAATCTCATTCTCAGTTCCACACTAGTGCTCAAGTATCAAAGTAGTAAGAGCACCTATCATATTATTCACTGCAGTCCCATCAGTATGATATACAATATCACCTTCCTCATCCTTTAAGATTTATGTTTCCATTTTGGTGATCATTAATGGAGAAGAAGTTACTTCCCACCACTTACTGAGATTTCCAGTAAAACATTGAATAATGGTTTTTCATGCTTCTACTTCAGTTTTGCCTTTCATGCACATAATCTTATAGGAGACATACATTCGGTCAATCATCTGTCTTATTTGTGCAATAGACAAATTGTCAATATTCCACTCTTGGAACCAATCATCAGCAAAGGTTTGAGTATCTGGAAGTTTTCCTTTACCAACAAGATCAGGGGCTGATGGTCTGTTAGAATGGTATGGAATGTTCTCATAAGAGGGGTTTTTGATAGTTACAAAAGAAAGCTGATGTTTGTTCATTTTTGAAGAAGATTCAGGGTTTTCTTCAGAGACTTGTTCAGGAGGAAAATGAAAAGGAAACTTTTTTACAGATTCTGTCTCAGAGGGTTTATATACAGGGGACAGAATAGAGATGTGAGAACTTGGAAGGATAAAGGAAGTGGGAATGGGTTTGTCAGCCTGACTAGTTTTTCCCTTGATTTCTGTTAAGGTTTTTCCCATTGATGAAAAGGCATTGCCTAATCCTTCCATAATTTCATCATGGTTTTTGCTGGATTCTCTGGCTCTGTAAGAGATCTCAGGTAGAGCAGAGTCCAGTTTTTCTTTAACATCAATGAATTTTTCTTGGATCTCATCTACATAATGAACAACGGTATTAGTAGATACTTGAAGATCCATGATTTGTTCTTTTCTGGCATAGTCATTGGTTACAAAAATTTGTGTGGCCATCCCTCTTAATGTAGTATTTGTCCAATTTAATTTCTCAGACACTGATTGGACTCTTTTATCTATGCCAGATAGTTGGGTGGCTTCATCTGAAAGCAACAGAGGAATAGCTCTGTCTTGTTTAGAGCTATCTTCAAGAATAATTCCTTTCAAAGGTGGAAAAGTAGTATTAGATTCAACAAGACTACCATCCAAACTTTTCCACTTATGTCTAGGAGACTCAGAGCCTTCTCCTATCATTTGAACTATAGGTTTTTGCTGTAATTTCTTCCATTCAAAGAAAGAAATCCAACAGTTTTCTTCAGACATATATTCCTTCCATCTTTTTGACAGATTTTGTTTTTCATCTTCTGTAGTATCTCTGTCAAAATATTTAGTTTCTGGATTTGTAAACAAATCCTAGTTTATCATTTTCTTGATCCATTCCTTAGAAATAGATCCTTTCTGGCAACCTCTCATGACCGTGTGGAATTTATGCATTTCATCTACAGAGGGTCTTTGGATATTTGAAGGCAAGGGATTTGTAAATCTACAGTCAGGAATGACTGTTTCACATTGTTCAGTATATCCTAAGACATACCTAGGAGTACCAGGAGGTCTCATTCCCTTGTAAATATCTTTAATACGAGGATCTAAAGATTCAATAGAGGGCATGTAATGGATCATAAAGCAGGAAGGTTGTTCTAAAGTAGATACAGATGACTCTACAGTATTATTTACAGTTCTAATATACTCAGAGGAATCCATAATAGTATCAATATCTTACTATTTTTGCACAGAAAAGCAAGGCGTTTAGTCTTGTGTCTTCCCTAAAGAAGATTAGACAGGCTCCTAGCCGACTGCTCAGGCAAAAACTAGTAATCTCAGAATACAAGGTCTGGATTCAAACAAGACTTTATACAGAGTACTTCAAACACAGAGCGAATAGCTTTATCAGATCACAAAGAGAGTCTGATATCATACACAGAGCGAATAGCTCTGATACACAAAGAGAGTCTGATACCATGCACTCATTTTCGCCCCGGGTATGATATCTGACTCTCTTAGATCTGATAAAGCTATTCGCTCTGTATTTTAAAAGTAATCTATATAAAGTCTGTTTTGAATCCAGAACTTGTATTCTGAGATTGCTAGTTTTTGCCTGAGCAGTCGGCCAGGAGCCTATCTAATCTTCTTTAGGGAAGACCTAAGACTAAACGCCCTTCTTTTCTGTGCAAAAATAGTAATATCTTAAATACTAGAAATGGATCATAGGTCAGTATCATTCAGAGATGTTAAGAATTCTGAGGAATGTAGTACCTATGGATCTGACCCTGTAAATAGTCTTGAGTCAATGTTTTCCTTAAATAGATCTCAAAGTCTAAACTATGCTGATATAGAAGAAGTAGAGACTAACCCTCAAGCTGCTTGGAAACTACCTTCTATTTCTCCAAATAAAGTATATCAAGACCTAAACATGTTTCATCTCAAAGCTGTGACTAGAGTCGTAGTCAAAGAATCTGTTAGTACTATACAACAGAACTGTGATACTACACAAACAATATCCCTACTAAACCCCAAAGAAATCCAAGCTGAAGCCAAAAGACATGGAACAAAGTTCTTACATTTTGGATGTATTAGGGTCGGAATAAATCCTATAGTCCATAAAGGGATAGATGCACATGTTTTGTGCACAGTAAGAGATTTAACCCATAACAAGTTTACAGATTATTTGATAGGAGGAATTGTTGCTCCTCTGTCTAATGGCCCTATGTTTTTTGACTGCTATCCAAATTTCTCTGTATATACCTTTGATGAAAACATAGCAGACATACTGAAGCTTCAAATCAAGACAACTAGTTTTGATACTAGGGCCTCTATAACCAATATAGCTATCCAAGTTAGGGGATGTTTCAGACACACAAATACTATGTTTCCAGCTGTGTTACATGCCCCTAGTAAAGACTCACGGTCTAGTACTCTAGTCATAACAGACTCATTAAACCAGAAAATGGAACATAGCATTATTAAATGGGAAAATCTTTCCTTTCCCATTGACTGGGTTGTTGACATTCCAAGAGCACCAACTCAAAAGTCTATTACTTCTACCCAAATCAAAGAAACTCCAAATTCTGCAGTCATCTCTTTTCCTCAGACCTCTATTCCAAAGCCTTCTTCTTTCAGATTTAACTCTCCTACTTCATCTCTCTGTCTACACCCTTCTTTACATGCTCTGGCAAACCAAATAAATGTCCCTTTTACTGTCAAATGTTTTGATTGTAGAGAAATGATAAATCTCTCTACTATTTTTAGATTTGAAGAAGAAAGATTTCAGCCTGAGCATCAAAATCATAATCCAAGAACAAATCTCCCCCCACCAAGTTCTACCGCTAAAGAACAATGTCCTCATCCTCAATGTATAGACATCCCTTTTCCCTATGATCCTCATGTCTTAGTTATCAAAGATAATCTTTGTACAGAAATAGAAGCAAGACAAAAAGCTTATATTCCTAAAGGGGCAAGAAAGCCATCGTCCTCTGAGATTAAAAAATTCTTGGCTATTTCCAAAGGCTGTAACAGAAAAAATGTAAACCCAGATTGGATGAAGGAAATGATGAATTGGGATTTATATACTCATCCAAGAGCAAGAGAATTTGCTAAAAGAACTCCAGATCCATAAAATATTAGACTAGCCCAAGCATGGAAAACCTTTATGGAAAAGGAAGATCGTTATATCTCCTTTCATGAATGGAACAACAATAGATTTTCATCCCAGCCTAAGAAGCTAGTTCCTCAAAAAGCTAGTCTAGTCAGCTGTCCAGTAAATACTCTCTCTATATCTGACATAAGGAGAGAAATTAACCGGATAAATAAGGTTGAAAAACAAAAGGTAGAAGAGAAAGATAGCCTTCAGGTTCAACATCAAAAGTATCATGTATTAATAGAACTAAAAATTCAAGATCTACATTTCAGATTAAAGACATTGATCGATATTGGATCAGATCTAAACCTTCTCAATAAGCATGTTATTCCGGTATATCTCTGGGAAAAAACACAGGCTACTGTCACAGGTCTTGGAAATATTGTAAATAATATTTCATTCCAGGTCCCAAAAGCATTCCTCTGTTTCCATGACTTCTGCCTCAAAATGAAATTTCTTTTGGCAGAAATTCTAGTTGCTTGTATTTTGGGTACTCCTTTCCTTGCTGCAGTATCTCCCCACGGTTCCACAATGATTACTCCTGACCAAGCAGGATATTTTATAACACTGCCAGAAGGAAAGAAAATTAAACTCCCATTTGTGTCTACCCCTAGAATTTCAGACTCTGTACAGTTGAATCTTTTAAAATCAGAAAAGATCAAAGAACTCCAAGGACTCCAGTCTGAAATAAGAATAAGGGAACAATTAAAGAAGCCGAGTATCCAAGAAAGGATTCTATCCTTAAAGCAAGAATTTATAGATTCAGTTTGTTCTGAAAACCCCATTGCCTTTTGGAAGCAGAAAAAGCATGAAGTCTTTCTTCCATATAGAGAAGACTATCAGGGAAAGCCTTGCAAAAGTAGAGCTATACCAATGAATGCAAAATATCAAAGGTTGTGTGCAGAAGAAATTGAGAGTTTATTGAAAAACGAATTGATTAGAAAATCTACCAGTCCTTGGAACTGTTATGGATTTTATGTGAATAAACATTCAGAACAAATCAGGGGAGTCCCTAGACTAGTAGTGAACTACAAACCTCTCAATAAAGTTTTAGCAGATGACACATATCCCATTCCAAACAAAAGCAATCTTGTCACTAGAATTGCAAGAGCCAAAGTGTTTTCTAAGTTTGATTTAAAGTCAGGATTTTGGCAGGTAGCAATTCATGAAAAGGATAAATTTAAGACTGCTTTTAATGTCCCTGCTGGGCACTATGAATGGAATGTGATGCCTTTTGGACTCAAAAATGCACCTGCAAAATTTCAGAGGGTTATGGATGACACTCTCAAGCCATATTTTGATTGGCTTATTGTGTACATTGATGATATTTTGGTATTCTCCTCCTCTTTGGATCAGCATTTCAAACATCTAAAAACTCTTTTGCAAGTTATCAGAAAAACTGGACTTGTCTTGTCCAAGAAAAAGATTGAACTTTTCCAAACACAAGTCAAGTTTCTTGGTCATACTATTAATAATGGCCAAATTACTTTGCAAACTCATGCTGTTGAATTTGCTGATAAATTCCCAGACAAGATTCTTGACAAAACCCAGCTACAAAGGTTTTTGGGAACTTTAAATTATATAAGCCATTTTTATAAAAAAATGTGCTCAAGATCGAAAACTTCTCAATGATAGGTTAAAAAAGGATCCAAAGCCTTGGACTGAACAACATACTCAAGAAGTAAAGAACATTAAAGCCAAAGTCAAGAATCTGCCTATATTACATATCTCTGATGACAGTCTTCCAAAAATTGTAGAAACTGATGCTAGCAATATTGGTTGGGGAGATGTTTTGAAACAAATCAAGCAAAAGGGAGAAGAGGAAGTTATTCAATTTGCTTCTGGACTATGGAAAGCAGCTGAAAAAAATTATTCTGCTTTAGAAAAAGAAATTAAAGCTGCTTTGAATGCCATACATAAATTTGAAATTTATTTGATTTATAAGAAATTTCTCTTAAGGACAGATGTTGCAGCCATGGATAAGGTCCTTAATAAAGAACTGAAAAATCCAGGGGATCATAAATTTGCTCGGTGGCAAGCTCTATTCAGTAATTTTGACTTCTTCTATAGAGCATACTAAAGGAAGTACAAATTGTCTTCCTGATTTCTTAAGCAGGGAGCATCTACAACCAAGACACCAAAGCCTGGTAATCTCCATTCAGCTTAGAGGAAACTCAGAACATATGGAAAATATTCCTGATTCTCTAAGATGGGAAGATTATACAAATATTTGGGTTCCTAGATGGGAGTTGAGGAGCTCTAAAATATTATCTCCAACTACTCAAATTCCCTATTCAAGTCTAGTTCCTGAAGTACAGAGAAGGGGGAATACTAATGTTCTGCTGCCTGTAATAAATCAGAATAATAGAAGGGCACTTGAAGCACAACATGCCCTAACAGAACTATTGCCTGATATAAAATTGATCTGGGATATAAGAGATAATGAAGAACATCATCAACAGTATTTCTGTTTGGATAGACCCAGATTAATCTCACAATGGCCAGAAAGGAATGCTGACATCATCTTTCCAGAAACAAGTTTGAATTATCATGATTACAGAAATTCATGGTGGCAGTTTGTTCAAAATGAATATATTTTATCCTTGGTAAAATTCGGTTGTGTAAATACTTCAACAGCGGGAAGACCACCCATACGGATAGTTGATTGGTGGAAAGACTTTGGGCTTAATAAAGAAGCAATAGATCCATTTATCTGAAGCTCCTTTACTCCACTAACTACTGTTAGAGATTTGCATTATCAAGGGCCAAATGATGGTGAAATCCTCCGTATGTTTATTCTGAATCATTATCAATGGGGGATTAAATCCAAAACAATCCTTCAAAGAATCAATGGGACATTGTATATCGTCCGAAAAATCTATACAAAATCATGGGATACTCTGCAATATCCTGACAGATTTTCGAGTTTCATTGAAAATGACTAAATGTAATAATTCATGTCTAGATGGCCGACAGTGGTGTCATCCGGGTTCCGTGGATTACCATAACAATCTCCATTGTGTACATGTGAATAAATCTTTCTTAGATATAGTGTTGTCATTTCAATAATGAGAATCTTGGAAACTCGAAGCACTTCTCCGACTTTTGGTGCAGTTTGACCCACATTTCCAAGATGCTCTACTGTTCGCCATGAGATGTCCTTACTTATGTCATGTATGAGTGTACTCTGGTTGGGGAATCTTGCACGATCACCCCGTCAGACTTACTATTTTATTTACTTTCGGTGATTTGATCAGGGAATCCTGCGTGACAACCCCGACAAGTCCTTTATAGTACTCTACTTTCGGTGTGATTTGAAATAAATAAAGATTTCAGTCAGAGATTCCTGCGTGAATACATCTACCAAATCAGAAAAGAAAGATTTAGTGGTCGACAGAATGGGACCCTAAGTCTAGTCGGGTTTGATGCTTCATCATGACTCCACTACCCCAAAATTGTATAAGAAGAGAAGGAGAGTTCATTCGAAGGCATTCCCGAAGTGAGTTAGAATTTAGAAGAGTCAGTCTAGTTTTCTAAGCTTCCCTTCTGTCTGAAGCTTTGAGTCATTCTGTTTGTTAGTCGAGTGAAAGAGCATCCTGCTCAGAGTCTGTAATCTGTGCATATGGCACAAGATATTGTAATACCCGGAAGCTTTTATGCTCTGATAATATAAAGAATTCCGCTTGTTATCAATCTCTGATGCTTGTCTATTGTCTCTTAATTATGCGCACATTGTGACTTCATTTATTTGCCTGTATTTGCATCCATTGTTCCTTGGTATTGCTAGGTCTGAGTTGCTCGTCCTGTTGGTAAGGTTGCTGGTAGTCTGGTGTAAGGCGTCGGTGGATCAGTGGTAGTAAGTCCCGCTACGGCAGGTGGCCGCGAAAGGGCAGTTGTAGCTGTGAAAGTTCGTCGAAAACCAGTTATAGGCTTCAAATAGAAATGCTGAAAGGGCTCGATGGACTTCGAGTGACGGGCTTCAAGAAGATAAGCAAAGTAAAGAGGTTAACCCGACGGTATTGGTTCTGACGGAAGTAGCAGAAACCATAAGACCATATGATGAAGGGAGATTGCGCATGAGACAAGCAGTCAATACGTCAAGCTTCATTATCTTACAGAGGAGGCCCCTGACAAAGCTATTCGCCTGGAGCAATTTTACAAATGGTATCAACAAAGATGTTTGCCTGGAGCAGTTTTACAAATGGTATCAGAGCCATGCACTCATTTTCTCCCCGGGTATGATATCAAACTCTCTTTGTGATCTGATAAAGCTATTCGCTCTGTGTTTAAAGTACTCTGTATAAAGTCTTGTTTGAATCCAGACCTTGTATTATGAGATTACTAGTTTTTGCCTGAGCAGTCGGCCAGGAGCCTGTCTAATCTTATTTAGGGAAGACACAAGACTAAACGCCCTGCTTTTCTGTGCAAAAATAGTAATATCTTGATACTATTATGGATTCCTCTGAGTATATTAGAAATGTAAATAATACTGTAGAGTCATTTGTATCTACTTCAGAACAACCTTCCTGCTTTATGATCCATTACATGCCCTCTATTGAATCTTTAGATCCTCGTATTAAAGATATTTACAAGGGAATGAGACCTCCTGGTACTCCTAGGTATGGCTTAGGATATACTGAACAATGTGACACAGTCATTCCTGACTGTAGATTTACAAATCCCTTGCCTTCAAATATCCAAAGACCCTCTGTAGATGAAATGCATAAATTCCACATGGTCATGAGAGGTTGCCAGAAAGGATCTATTTCTGAGGAATGGATCAAGAAAATGATAAACTGGGATTTGTTTACAAATCCAGAAACTAAAGATTTTGACAGAGATACTACAGAAGATGAAAAACAAAATCTGTCAAAAGGATGGAAGGAATATATGTCTGAAGAAAACTCCTGGATTTCTTTCTTTGAATGGAAGAAATTACAGCAAAAACCTATAGTTCAAATGATAGGAGAAGGCTCTGAGTCTCCTAGACATAAGTGGAAAAGTTTGGATGGTAGTCTTGTTGAATCTAATACTACTTTTCCACCTTTGAAAGGAATTATTCTTGAAGATAGCTCTAAACAAGCCAGAGCTATTCCTCTGTTTCTTTCAGATGAAGCCACCCAACTATCTGGCATAGATAAAAGAGTCCAATCAGTGTCTGAGCAATTAAATTGGACAAATACTACATTAAGAGGGATGGCCACACAAATATATACTGGATCTGATTTAAATCTGCTACAGAAATATCTAATTCCTGCTAAGTATTGGCTTCCTAGTTTTGGATCTGCTACTGGACTAGGAAATGTAAATATTGATTTTCAATATGAAGTTCCTAAAGGTACATTATTATTGGAAGATTATGCCTTAGGAATGAAATTTCAAATTTCAGACTTGCCTATTGATTGCATATTAGGCACTCCTTTTCTCTCAGCAGTAGAACCACATGGTTCTTGTCTATGCTCTAATGGGAAACCAAGGTATTTCATTACTATGCCAAATATAGGAGAAAATCCTTCCAGAAGAATTGAATTACCTTTTTTCTCTAAGTCTCATATGCAGATTGCCTACTACAAGAAAAGCATGGTTGTAGTAGAAGTTTTTGATGATGGAATAAATGCCCCTGTTACTCATTTCATGGATGACAATACTCCCTGGGAGACATTCAAAGAAAATTGGGCACCTTCATGGCAACTCAGACATTCAGAAAAAATAGAGCTGGGACTACCTGGATTTTCAAGAAATACACATATAAATGTACTCCCTCCCCAACATGTTCTTGGCAGAATACATCAGCCGGCTACAAGTGCATCCAGGGAAAAACTGATTGAAATGGGATATTTAAGCAGGCTAAGAACTGTTGATAGACAGTTTTACAATCATCCAACTCGAAGTTGGGAAAGAACTCCTACATATGAATTCTTCCAAATTAATAGAATGAGAACTATTGAAGAATGGCCAAACAAGAATCCAACTGAAAGAATATTTAACATAGACTATCTGCAGTACAAAACTATGTGGTTTAATGTTTATCTCTGGACAGATAAATATAAGTATTATTACTGCATGATAAGATTTGCACATTCTTTTAGAGATTGGCCCGAACTAGAATGGTTAATGGAGTGGTGGCACCAGTTTGGTTTAAATATTGTTAACATAAATCCTGATGTAACTAAAGTAGGAAGGATGTTCCTCTTTCATAACATAAGTCTTGACACTATTTCTGATCTATTCTATGAAGACGAATATAAAATGATGTTTATCAGAGAAAAACATCCTTGGATAATTCAAACCAAGTTTATACTTCACAACAATGGTTCAAACAATTATGATCCTGAACTGGTTCGAGAAGTGTACACTCAGCATTGGGATCCTTACAACTTTCGCCACTTCAGTGACCATCCAGTCGAATGATGGTTTTCCGTGGGTTTACCCATAAACTCCACCATGTAATAATTCATGTCTAGATGGCCGACAATGGTGTCATCTGGGTTCCGTGGATTACCGTAACAATCTCCACTGTGTACATGTGAATAAATCTTTCTTAGATATAGTGTTGTCATTTCAATAATGAGAATCTTGGAAACTCAGAGCACTTCTCCGACTTTTGGTGCGGTTTTACCCACATTTACAAGATGCTCTACTGTTCGCCATGAGATGTCCTTACTTATGTCATGTATGAGTGTACTCTAGTCGGGGAATCTTGCACGATCACCCCGTCAGACTTACTATTTTATTTACTTTCGGTGATTTGATCAGGGAATCCTGCGTGACAACCCCAACAAGTCCTTTATAGTACTCTACTTTCGGTGTGATTTGAAATAAATAAAGATTTCGGTCAGAGATTCCTACGTGAATACATCTGCTGAATCAGAAAATCAAGAGTTAGTGGTCGACAGAATGGGACCCTAAGTCTAGTCGGGTTTGATGCTTCATCATGACTCCACTACCCCAAAATTGTATAAGAAGAGAAGGAGAGTTCATTCGAAGGCATTCCCGAAGTGAGTTAGAATTTAGAAGAGTCGGTCTAGTTTTCTAAGCTTCCCTCCTGTTTGAAGCTTTGAGTCATTCTGTCTGTTAGTCGAGCGAAAGAGCATCCTGCTCAGAGTCTGTAATCTGTGCATCTAGCACAAGATATTGTAATACCCGAAAGCTTTTATGCTCTGATAATATAAAGACTTCCGCTTGTTATCAATCTCTGATGCTTGTCTATTGTCTCTCAATTATGCGCACATTGTGACTTCATTTATTTGCCTGTATTTGCATCCGTTGTTCCTTAGTATTGCTAGGTATGAGTTGCTCGTCCTGTTGGTAAGGTTGCTGGTAGTATGGTGTAAGGCGTCGGTGGATCAATGGTAGTAAGTCCTGCTAAGGCAGGTGGCCGCGAAAGGGCAGTTGTAGCTGTGAAAGTTCACCGAAAACCAGTTATAGGCTTCAAATAGAACTGCTGAAAGGGTTCGATGGACTTCGAGTGATGGGCTTCAAGAAGATAAGAAAAGTAAAGCGGTTAACCTGTCGGTATTGGTTCTAACGGAAGTAGCAGAAACCAGAAGACCAGATGGTGAAGGGAGATTGTGCATGAGACAAGCAATCAATACGTCAAGCTTCATTCTCTTACAGAGGAGGCCCCTGACAAAGATGTTCGCCTGGAGCAGATTTCATTCCATGTCCCAGAAGCATTCCTCTGTTTCCATGACTTCTGCCTCAAAATGAAATTTCTTTTGGCAGAAATTCCAGTTGCTTGCATTTTCGGTACTCCTTTCCTTGCTGCAGTATCTCCCCATGGTTCCACAATGATTACTCCTAACCAAGAAGGATATTTTATAACACTGCCAGAAGGAAAGAAAATTAAACTAGGCTTGTCTAATCTTCTTTAGGGAAGACACAAGACTAAACGCCCTTCTTTTCTGTGCAAAAATAGTAAGATCTTGATACTATTATGGATTCCTCTGAGTATATTAGAACTGTAAATAATACTGTAGAGTCATCTGTATCTTCTTCAGAACAACCTTCGTGCTTTATGATCCATTACATGCCCTCTATTGAATCTTTAGATCCTCGTATTAAAGATATTTACAAGGGAATGAGACCTCCTAGTACTCCTAGGTATGGCTTAGGATATACTGAACAATATGACACAGTCATTCCTGACTGTAGATTTAGAAATCCCTTGCCTTCAAATATCCAAAGACCCTCTGTAGATGAAATGCATAAATTCCACACGGTCATGAGAGGTTGCCAGAAAGGATCTATTTCTGAGGAATGGATCAAGAAAATGATAAACTAGGATTTGTTTACAAATCCAGAAACTAAATATTTTGACAGAGATACTACAGAAGATGAAAAACAAAATCTGTCAAAAGGATGGAAGGAATATATGTCTGAAGAAAACTGCTGGATTTCTTTCTTTGAATGGAAGAAATTACAGCAAAAACCTATAGTTCAAATGATAGGAGAAGGCTCTGAGTCTCCTAGACATAAGTGGAAAAGTTTGGATGGTAGTCTTGTTGAATCTAATACTACTTTTCCACCTTTTAAAGGAATTATTCTTGAAGATAGCTCTAAACAAGCCAGAGCTATTCCTCTATTGCTTTCAGATGAAGCCACCCAACTATCTGGCATAGATAAAAGAGTCCAATCAGTGTCTGAGCAATTAAATTGGACAAATATTGTATTAAGAGGGATGGCCACACAATTTTTTGTAACCAATGACTATGCCAGAAAAGAACAAATCATGGATCTTCAAGTATCTACTAATACCATTGTTCATTCTGTAGACGAGATCCAAGAAAAAGTCATTGAGGTTAAAGAAAAACTGGACTCTACTCTACCTGAGATCTCTTACAGAGCCAGAGAATCCAGCAAAAACCATGATGAAATTATGGAAGGATTAGGCAATGCCTTTTCATCAATGGGAAAAGCCTTAACAGAAATCAAGGGAAAAACTAGTCAGGCTGACAAACCCATTCCCACTTCCTTTATCCTTCCAAGTTCTCACATCTCTATTCTGTCCCCTGTATATAAACCCTCTGAGACAGAATCTGTAAAAAAGTTTCCTTTTCATTTTCCTCCTGAACAAGTCTCTGAAGAAAACCCTGAATCTTCTTCAAAAATGAACAAAGATCAGCTTTCTTTTGTAACTATCAAAAACCCCTTTTAATTTCCTTGATTCATACCACACCACATACCCATTCTGACTAAGAAATCCCCCAATTCCTTTTTTACAAGCATCAATACATACAATGAAGTCTTCATTTGGATTAACAATCCTTAGTATTGGATCCCTTGTTAATAATTGCTTCAAGTGTTGAAAACTCTTTTCACAATCCAATGTCCACTCAAACTTCACACCTTTCCTTTGCAAGGAAGTGATTGGGTGTGCAATCTTTGAGAATCCTTCAATAATTCTCCTATAGTATCTTGAAAGGCCCATAAATGACCTCACCTATGAGACATTCCTCGATGTTGACCATCCTTCAATGTCCTTTATATTTTTTGGATCCACTATTATCCCTTCCTTTGAAATGATATATCCTAAATAATGAATTTTCTTCTGATAGAATGAGCGCTTGCTCAATTTGGATCACACTCTTATTCAAACTTAAAATATATAATAATTTCATCCAAGAGGCCAATGACAAAATTATCTAAGTGTTTTTTGAAAATACCATTCATTTAACACATGAAGACAACTGGTGCATTTGATAAACCAAATGGTACCACTGTGAACTCATAATGGCCAGACCTTTTTCTGAAGGCGGTCTTGCTAATGTCTTCTTCTCTAATTCTTACCTGATGATATCCTAACCCGAGATCAATCTTGGAGAATATTTTTTAATCTTTCAGTTGATCAAAGAGGTCATTGATCCTTGTCAAAGGATACTTGTTCTTCACAATTACCTTGTTCAACTGCCTAAAGTCAATGCAAAGTCTCAAAGTTCCATCCTTTTTCTTTACAAATAATATTGGGGCACCCCAAGGTGACACACTTGAGCATATATACCCCTTCTTCAGAAGATATTCAATTTGAATTTGCAATTATTTCAGTTATAGTGTACTCATCCTGTAAAGGGTCTTAGATACTGGAGCTGCTCCAGGAATTAGATTGATCGAGAAGTCAATAGCTCTCTTGGGTGGAAATCTTGGTATTTCCTTAATTACATATTCAAACTCTTTTAGAACTGCATAATCTTCAAAATTTGACATCTTCTCTTTAGGTGTCTCTTCCATATGTGTTGCAAATATTTGACACCCTTTTCTGTAACTCTTCTTCAGTTGCAAGGCTAAAATTTCTCCGAAAGTTACTACCCTGGGAATTCCATGTACTATTCTTAAGTTTCCTTCCTCATCCAAGTAAGTAAATTCCTTATTATAACAATCTAGGACATCATGATAATGGTCCAACCAATCCATACCAATTAGGCAGTCATAGGAACCTAAAGGTATAATGTTCAAATATGTCCTGGTGTTCAGTCCATTCATGTTCATTGGACATGCCTTAACCATCTCACTAATTTTTCTTTTAGCTCTTGTAGCTAGCTGCACCATCCAAGGTTTTCCAAGCTTTCTTCTTGGAAATTGAAATCTCTCCACCAACTTAGGATCTAGATAACTATGACTAGCTCCTGAATCAATTAAAATAGCAATGATTTGGTTGTTGATTTTACCTTCCACTTCAATCATGTGTGATTGAAACTCAACTTGCTTGTTGTCCAGGGTAGTATATATCTTAGGTACATTTATGTCCATGTCCTTCATTGTTTCAGCCTGTTGTACATTGTGAACAATCCTCACTTTTTCACCTATGTGAGGGAAATATTGGTACATATGATTTCCCTTACAACCCCAAGATTGGATAGGTGGTTGCCTTGGCCTTTTCCCCATTTTTTTGGTTGTTCTAGGTTCTTTAAAAGATAGCTATCCTTGAGAATTATTTCTGAAGAATGGTGGCTTAGTTCCCTTCTTCCTCTGTTCCATCTTTCTTTTCTTCTTGTCTTCCCAAGATTTTAGGTAAGTTTCTCTCCCTTTATGACGATCATATAGGAACTTATACCTTCTTATAGTTTCCTCCAATGTTTTGGGATCATCATATTGTATCCTATCACTGATAAATGATGGCAGCCCATTCAAATATCTCTGAATCTTAACTCGCTCATCCTTGATGAAAGAAACATACTTCAACAACTCTAAAAACCTCCTTTCATATTCATCAATGGTCATACTCCCAAGCTTGAGTTCAAATAAATCTTTCATTTTATTATCATAGTATCGCTTAGCCAAGTATTTATTTTGGAAGTACCTCTTGAATTACCTCCAAGTGACCTTCTTTTCATCAATGTGTTGCACCTGCACAAATTGATCCCACCACATTGATGATTTTCCTTTGAGTTGATAGATGGAAATTCTTTCTTCTTCTTGCGAAGAATAATTTTGAAATTGAAAATACTTCCTCATGCCTATCATCCATGCCATTGCATCCTCATCCTTCTTGTGCTCACCATCAAATGTAGGAGGCTTGATTTTGTTCATTTCCCATTGTAGCTCATCCACCCCATACCTTTTATTATGCTTCCTGACAGGGATGGACTTGAACTTTTGTGTGCTCTCTTAGTTGAATGCCTTGGGGAATGATGGTGATGCCTGCCAACACTTCTTGTTCTTCTCCTCTCATCATGAGACTTGTGACTCCCTGATTTGCTTGAGTCATTCTCCTTATCCATCTTCTTTTCTATTATATCCAAGCTCTGGATTAAATTTATGTTGGAATCTTCCTGCTGCTCCTTGGCTTTCATAAGCTTCTCATTATCAACTTTATAACTCTGGACATCCTTTTAAAAAAAAATTATAGTCTCTACCAAGTTCATGCTTTCTTCCTTACATTTTCCATGTCCATTTGAATTCGTACCTTCATTACCCATATTAACATACATCCCTCTGATCTCATATTCATGGATGTAAGCCCCTTGTGCATCTTCCATGATTTTGAACTTTCTGGTGATCTTGTTCTGATATAAATGTTGCTAACTCTACAAAATGTGTAGACAACAAAATTTATTAGGCTAAAATAATTTAACAAGATCCATGAAATAATGTACAATTTTGTTTCAATAATGTATCATAATTCTTTCTTTCATGGGTCCTCCCAAAAAGTCTAAACACTTAGATTATTTTCATCTATGCGGACTCACGGAATCAAGAAATCATAACTCTCCCTTTCATAAGTCCATCCAAAGAGTCTCCATACTTAACCATTTTCATCTTTACAGTCTCGCGGACCCACAGAATCACGAAGGAATAACTCTTCATTTCATAAGTTCATTCGAAGAGTCCCCATACTTAGCCATTTTCCCACTTCTTCGGACTCATGGAATTACAGTCTCATAATAAGTCCCAACACTAAACCATTTTTTCACTTCTTTGGACTCACAGACTCATGGAATCACAAACTCATAATAAGTCCCAACACTTAGTCATTTTCCCACTTCTTTGGACTCACGAACTCGTGGACTCACAGAATTATGGTATTGTAACCTTTCTTTCATAAGTTCATCCGAAATACTCAACACTTAACCATTTTTCCACTTCTTCAGACTCCCAGACTCACATACTCATAATAAGTCCCAACACTTAACCATTTCTCCACTTCTTCGGACTCGCGGACCCACAGACTCATAATAAGTCCCAACACTTAACCTTTTCTACCTCTCTACCTCTGTGTACCTACCACCATGGAAGTACATGTCACCTATCACCACATCAACTGACACGTGGTCCCCACTCCATGCTGACATCAACGTATGAAAAAATACAGAAAATTTTCCATTTCACCTATTTTCAAAAAATTCCATAAATGCTCAAATTTACCCAAAAAAATGAATTTTTTTCTTGGGACGTCATTAGAGATATATGAATAAGCTCAATACAACCCAAATCAAGCCCTGTACATAAACATGTGTTCGATGCTTCTCAAATTCGACTCTTTCACTTCAAATTTTCCATTATTTAGCTGCATGAAATTGGGTCTTTTTCCCAATTTCATCTAATTTCACCATGGTCACTTTGCAACCATTAAATTCATTCAATTTCACTCCTTTAAACACAAATTCAACCTTTAGAGCCACCAATTACTTGTGTGCAGAATTGGTCAACATTTCTGGCATGAATGTTTCTTCAATTCCTTCGTGAATTGGGAAACTTATTTAACCAATTTCATTCAGTCAACCATAGTATTATGTTGACTTAAAATTATACCAATTACAGGTCTGAATTTTCTCAGATAGAGATTAAAATGAGGAAAAACTCTTCCTTGGACCAAATTTCCCAAATTCCCCATGAATTTTAACACAGAAAATTGGGGCTTTGGCCCAATTTCACCCGGATGCTCCTGATTTCACCGCGGAAACGTCGTAACCATTTTGCCAAACAATTTGAAAATGAACTCTTCTTGAAATTTTTTCAACGGTTCGCTTGAAAACTCTGTAATTTCACTTCTGCACTTTGTTAAATGGCCCATGCAAGCTTAATGTTGAAAGTTGGAGCTCTGATACCACTTTGTAACGTACTCAACCACTAAGGCTGGGACACTTCATGCAAAATCCTCTCATTCACAGCTATGATACCAATTTGTAACATCCCCATTATCAACAACTCAATAAAATTTCTCTTGTAATGTTCCCAGCCCCGAGCTGGACCATGCCGCACATAATTGCAATTCTGATATCATTAAATTAAATAAAAAATTATACATATGAACATAGTTAAGCAGAAATAATAACAACATGCATGCACTAATAACAATTCATATATAAAATTTAACAATAGAGATTCCATGATAGAAATTCATAATTTCACACACGTAGTGATTGAAATAAGCACATGAATGACACTTATCTTAGGAAATAAACACCAACTGCATGCATACCTTCCACGTTCCTCCCAGCCTTAGAACACACTGCTCATAAATCTTAGCAGTGATTCATCCCTTATCTGAGGCTAAATTCCACTTAGGTAAAGGGTTTCTAACCAAGATAAGGTCTCTTTAACAACATACAAACTCAGACATAGGTGCCCTCTCAAAATAACAACATACAGTCTCTCATTCCCCACATGCCTGTCCCACCCCAGGAAGTGTTCCCCTTATCTTCTCAACAGTCCTTCGGCGACCCCACTTCCCTTCCGAAGATTCAACAACAAGTTGGATAAGAAGTCTCAGAGCCCTATAGCTGCAGTTTTTCACCTTGTGAAATCAACTCCCATCAGTTCTCTCACCTGGAAAGAATTCTCACGGGCCTGACAACCCGCTTCCTCAATGCTATGAGCCCGACAACCCGCTTCTTCAATTCAGTTCCTGAGCTAACCAATACATGTACAAGTTCTCATTGTAGTCTAGTACCATCAAGTATGATTCATAGCTTCCTCCTTGTAGGAATCATCCCGGAAAAGAATATAATCCCCTAAATATATATGTCCCTGTGTCCTTTTAAGACACATGGCACCAAAGGGACTCCCTTGTCCCTACTTTAGAAACTTAGGATATATTCATATCCATTACTTTAGCTTTAAGGAATACTAATATAATATTCCATTGGGAATAATCCCCTTATCTTAGCCCATTACTAGACTCTTAGCCCCCTTTCCCCTTTCATAGGAGTTTATCCCCCCATACTCATTTCTAGGTCGATTTGCAGTCGTGAAGTAATTTATTAATGATATGAGTGTTTACATATTACAATAATAGGCTCACTGGCCTTTAGCATCTAGGCTCTCTGGCCTAATAGTCACATAAGCCTTCTGGCCCAAAATATCCCGGCTCACTAGCCTATATGTTCATTTACATTTATATATATTGTTGGAGTTCATCCTAGGGGTATTACAATTAAGAATTGTAACTAAGAACTATTTCAAAGTTAACTCAAAAGCTCTGTTTTTGGAAGCCAAGGATATTTTGTTAAAGATTTTATTATGGATAGATTCTAACCTATGGAATATTCTATTGTTGATTGATGTCTCACGTGTCTAGCAAGAGTTTCTATTCTATCAAATTATTTTGTGTTATTCAATGAAATACTTGCTTTATTATTTTTAACGTATAATTTTGATGTGATTTATTATTTTGTTTTCTTACTTTTCATAATCTATGATTTTTCATTTAATACATTAACCACCGTAGAATTATTTATGTAGATAATTATGAATATGTTGATGGGGTGGAACTATTCTTCAATAACAAGGGGTACTCCCCAGTACATGGTACCAATTAGACTATGCATCGTTTGGTTTAGAAGACCGATTTGAATTCTATCCTGGTTGCCATTATTGGTTATGGGGGGGATGGTTGGATGGTTTGAGAATGCATATGTATATGAAGAATATCTAAATGCATAAATGAAATCTAATCTACCCTATCCTATCTTATCCTAGCTAGGAGCAAACTATTGTAACCAAATGAATAGTTGAAATGAAACTAACTCTACAAATAACTCCACTCACATAGTTGCTATGAAGAAGTAAAGTTAGAGAATATATTCACACAAATACATAACCAAAATAGTTTAGATCGTATTATAACATACATTAACAACTCATATGCTCAAGACATACACATAAGAAAGAATAGCAAAGCTGTAATAAAAACAACGATTGCTTAAGAAAAGTCTATAGGTAACAACATGTTCTTAGAACCCATGTAAACAATAGACAATTTGTTGAAAATAGTTTACAACAAACAACAATGTGCATAAGCTCTTCTCTCTATAAAAACTGGCCATAAGGGCTTCTCAATATTAGTTAACACGATATTTTCTCTGAAAAATAGTTTCTTGAGTATATACAATGCTTGAAGAGCCCCTTCAAAATGGGCCTCTTCCTTTATTTATAGAAATCCTAAAAAACTGCTGAAAAATCTTCTTGAATTCCTCAAGAAGCAGTTACAAAACCTTTCAAATTCCCTCTCTAGCTATTTCACATGTGTAAGAATGAGGATGAAGCTGAAAATAGTTGTAAAAAAGACAAAATAGAGTATAGTTAACAACAAATCTGAATTTGATATTTTGTCTTATCTATGTACTCTTGTCCCTGATGTAAGTTGTCCAAATCTTGAACTAGTCATAGAGAGATATGATGTTTCGGTAGGAAAATTCTTCAATAGCTTCTTCATGCATGACTGTGTTGTCATTGAGGGTTTTCATGTCTTTTGCTAAGGTAGCGATGAATGCCTAGATCATGGTGTGGACTTTGGTGGGTTGTATAGGGTGTTTCTCTATCAAATCCATCATCACCTTTATAGTTGATTCAATTATCTCTCACCTATGACTTGTGCTCAGTTGGATTTTTCGAGAAGTTGTTCCATCGTGAGGGTCTTTTCGTTCTCTTCTAGAGGAGGGAGATGAAACTTCTATATCAAAACTTGTGCCACTTTGTGAAGTTGTGAACATATTGCTAGCAAGTTGGTCATTTCTTTGTCTACTCTATGCCCAGCTTGTTGACAGTAGTCAAGCGAAGCGTAATCAATCTTCCTCTCTATCCCCAAGGGGTGAGGAAGTTCGACCAACGCGGATGGGTTCTCTGTGATACATCTATGAACATCACCTAGAACTTCCCGAATGGTGATGAACTAGATTTTCTTATCTTACACTCGACTATGTTGTTATGTTATGGTGGTTTCCATCTATTGAAAGATGTGAAAGTGGGCATACATGTCTGTGATGGCTTCTTCCAATTCTGTCCTAACTTTCTCTGCACTTTCCTTGAACTCTTTCAAGCTAAATTAGTCTATCCTCAACCGTCGGATTTGTTCCTCTAACTCCTTGATTCTAGGATCGTTCTCTTGATTCTAGTGGTACAAGTTCTTAAGGTTATGTTCAGTCATCGTGGTTAAGGCGGTGCCAATGGAGGCTATAAAAAGTGGATTATCGCTGACATTTTTTGTTACTGGAGTTTCTATAACGACGGATAATCGATTGCCACTTGTGACCAAAACCTTTTTGACTTGTTGTTGCATGATGTGGCCCATGGTTTTTTCACACTTGAACTTTTTCAAGTTCGACACTTTGCTTGGTCTATATGGGGTGCTAAGCCTCAAATCCAACCCACCGAATTGAATATGACTATTGGAACCTCTCATTGATATTTTTGGAATGTTGGTGTCCATTGGTGATGCATCATTGTTCTGAGCCTCTTCATCTCTATTATGTTTCCTTGGCAGCAAATTCATTTTCTTCTCTCTACGTCATTGCTACTTCTGTTGTAGCTCTTTCAGTTGTTTCTTTCTTTTTGGATTTGACTTCGGCTTCTTTTTCGATAGTTTCCTTTGTTTATACTTCTGCTTTAGCTGCTATTGTTGCATCAACTTTTTCCTTAGCTCTATATTCATCGGTCTTCCTCTTCTTTTATGTTTCTTCCTCATTTTTCTAAACTCTTTCCTTATTTCTCCTCTTCTTATCTGTTTTTATTTCTTCTTCTTCAGTTGACTCAGAGTGCATGGATGTTGTTGCAACATATGATTTGTTGTTTCATGTTCTTCTTCTTTCTTTCACGCTTTTTCACATGCCTTCTATTCATCAATGATTATTCCCACAAGTTTTCATTGACATCTAAAGATGACTTCATCATAGGTTCATTCCCCATAATGCACTTCTTATTCATCCCAAATGGTTGACGTATATTCCCATGGGAACTTGAATTGGCTTCAATAATATTTGACAACCTTCTTGGGATCATGCCTTCTGAATATTTCTTCCCCAAAGCGGTATGATGGTAATGTATCAAATTCATATTGATCCTGCTTGGTGGTTGCAAATGCATATGAACCGATCCATAATGGAAGCAGAGGCCATATAGTCTTCTTGTCCTGACAGGGAGTTTCCCTGACTTCGTGGATCATTGTTTGATAGGAAACCTCTTGAAGCACCAGTTTTTCCGGGACAAATATTGGAAGTAAATGGGGACCCTTGGTGGCCCCATATATCATGATGTAAGTCCCATGTTCCATTAGATACCATTCCATAATATTCCTTATTATTGCTAATTATTTATCTATCATGGATGGGTTGGCATGCAAAAAATGAATTCATACAAAGGTGTGAAGAAGTGATCACATATCTTATGATATTTCGACCTGCACTTGTGCTCCCAGAGCACCTTGCAGTAGATGTGTATGCTTAGGTATGTCAGTTTCCATTCCCAACCCATATTAGGATATTGATGCACCATGCACATAATATCCAATAGGTATGATGACACGAGAAAATTTGGAAAATTCCCAGGCTCAATATTCTTCATAACTATGATAGATTCTATCAAATTCGTTGATAGGATCTCATCCCAATCGAATGTTGACCCTTCTTCTATGCAGTAGTGGATAAATGGAATTAAGGACAATATAAATTTAGAGGCATCTTGCTCCCTTTACATATTTCATATCATCACCACCATATATTGATAGGGTGTCCTCAGTGTTGTGGTGGGATACTCACCAAATGGCCTGTGCTTGAAAGATTTTTCTGGCTTATACCAAATATTAAACAAGTCTTTAGTTTTGAGATTGAAACTCTTGAAGAGTTCCTCATCTATTTTTTGGGTTCTCTTTTCCAAGTGATATATATTTTCTAGGTCAACTACCCAGAACGATGTTATGGATTCTCCCTTAGCATTGAGTATATATTTGTTTTCCAAGTCTACATGCTTGAGAATCCAAGCAATTGCATCCACGCAAGGGAGCTCGTCTTGGTCATCAACTTCTACCGAGATCGTTTGTATTTTGAACATTTTGAATACTTCACCCCATTTGAGTGAGTCTCCTCCTTTCTAGTGTTGACCCAGGTTATGATCTCAATAGGTTTCCAACAAAACCATAAGGCAATGTTGCGCAGAGGGTGCACAACGCAGTCTCACCTGAGATAGATTTTATGGGGGACTGCAATAATCAGGTGTTTGCAGTCTAGGAATGAGTGGGGATTTTGAATGGGTTCTTGCTTCCTTATGCATTATCTTTGTTAATCATTCAATTACTTCTAGGATTTATTCATCTTTAAACATATCCATGCATGTTGATATATCTGCTTTAACCATTCATTCTTAAGCTAATGATCAACATAAAGTACAAAGTCATTAAGAATCACACAGAACATGAGGTTTACCATGGTTCACCCCCTCCTGGGGCTACATCCACAAATATCTGGCTTCTCTGCTCTTCTATTTATTTTGCTGCAAAATCTTGCATTGCACACAACACATATTTAGTAATACAATCAATATTGAGGGTAAGAACCCTCTATGAGGCTGACTAGATCACACCAGGATCCCCATCCTGTGACCTAATCCTCAAAGAATAACTTACTCGACTCTTCTACAAGACTTATTACAAACAACAAAAACCCACAAATTCACAATAATCAACTATCTCTATCCTTAACTAACATCTCTTTTCCCATTACAAGCTCTCTTCTCTAATTCTCTCCTCTCCTCCTTAGACCTCCTAGGTCTTTATTTATACTAATTTACAGGCTTATAGTCATTACAGTATTGTCAACAACCCTAAGCCTATCATGTTTAAGCTTGTCTGCCTGCGCACCTCATTGTTTTTCCTCCTGCATGTTGTTTTTCCTTCTTTTTCTACATGCTTCTTTCTTGCCACCTGTTGTGCGCACTCCAAAATTAGGTCTTTCTTTCCAAAAATAGCTCTTTCCAAAAATAGCTCTTTCTCCAAAAATAGGTCTATGCCCAAAATAGAATTTTTTCTCAAAATAGGCATGCAACCACCCCCAACACTGACATGTGGCTCATCCTGAGCCACTTAGGTAGTGCGTGCTCCCTGTACAACCTTTTCTAAACTGTGTAACTTCTTTGCTAGTTCCTTTCCTTTTTCCCTCATATGCACAACTTTGCCTGTTAGCGCCTCGACTATATACGTTGTTATCTCTTCCTGTAGTAATGTTGCGCCCTATGAATGTGCTTGTACCATGCTTGTCTTCTCTTCCTCCAGTTGCGCAATCATTTGTGCTACTTGTTCCTGGAGGGGATCCAATTGCGCTTGTCTTTCTTGCTTGTTCATCTGCGATGTCTTTAACTCTATCTATAGAGTCTTCATTTCTTGGGTTCCCTTCAAGCGCTCCGTAATACTCATTTTTTTTTGTCGTTTATTTAACTCCTGTATAGTGGTGTTGATTTTATCCTCTTATTGGTCAAACTATTGGACCTTTTCATCCTCTTCTAAAAGGGTCCAAATCTGTGGAGTTATGTCGAACAACTTTGTGACTTCCCTTACTTATTTTTCCATATTCGCTATCTGGAGTGCGGATTGTTTTTCTCTCTGTTCTTGAACCTCAGGAGGAGTCCTAGGATTAATTTTTTCTTTTAACTCCTTGATTTCCTTCCTATATCCCTCAATTGTCTATGAAATGATTTTTATCTTCTCTTCTGCACTCCTCTTTGGTGCTTGCACACTATCTGGGATGCGGTTGTATACCACTTTTATCCCCTGCTCTATCTTGTCAACGTGTTCTTTCTTTGAGGTCAGTTGGTCATAGGTGATTTGTAAAATTTCAGTGACTCCCCTACCCACCTCAAATTTTGTGGAATCCACACAGGCTTTGGATTGTACTTATTTCATTATACTAGCCTAGAGTCCATATAATGCCTTAGTGGGTATCTGCGCCACGACTACCTCAAGTTGATCAATTTCCACCATGGGTTTCTGCACAGTCTCTTGATCCATTTTGATCATTTGGAGAGTGACTATGAATGTGTCCCTACCTTGGAATACCAATTGAATTGTCTCCTCTCCTTATTTCTGCGCAGGGGGTCGCTATGTCTTTTCATGTCATTGTGTTGTGGCCTGTGGTACTGCTTGACTCCGTATTGTTGTAGAGTTTCATGGAATTCTATGAGTTTGGCCATGATATCTTCTCTTTGTGCCTCTACAACACAGACCACCTATTCCCCCCCTGTCCTAGAACTTGTCTGCGACGATTCAACATCATCTTCTATCAAGGTGATGACAAGGTCTTACGTGGTATACTTCCTCTTTTTGCACGTCTCTTCTACCTACTTTATCTTCCTTTTTGTCTATGAGGGTTGTGCCCCACTCATTGTAACATATACCCTTTCCTCTCTAGCCTATGAGTGTCCCCCTATTTGGCATCCTGTTAATTGTTTGTCCTAGTCACTGTTGTTTTCCTCGGTTTTTTGGGTACTGCGTTACTTCCTGACGCTTGATTTCGTGCTGCAGCCTTTCTAGTGTTGTCAAATGGGATATTTGGTTTTGTTGAGGGACCTGCTTCTGTTGTAGGAAAATCTGCCTGCGGACAAGTAGATCGACCTCTAAGGCTTGACCTTAACCCTAGACAGAAAAGTGCTTATCATGGACACTGAATTTCTTTCAAATCTATCTAAGCCTAACACATGAGAAGGAAGAGTAACATAAGTACCTTTTCACCGACGTTTGTCCCTGCACGCTCCGAGTTGCGCTCCAATCCTTTGCTTCTCGTTGATGTCTATGGACAAATGAAGATACGACCACTTCCTACTCTATTGACATTAGCTTGAAAACAGATCTATCACTGAATGATAAGTTCAT
>ML822201.1:0-24621 GCA_009831015.1 Picea engelmannii | reverse complement strand
GTTTTAAGTGTCTCTGTGATGTCGTCATTAGGGTAACATAATCCAACAGTATTGACGACACCCTTATAACCCACTTGTGACATTTGCGACAAGTTGTATAGGAGTTGCGACACTTGCGACAAGCGAGAGGTATGTGCGACACTTATCCAGTTGAGTGATTTGGATGTGTAACAGCTTCAACCTTTTCCTTGGGTTTGGTGGATTGTGCCGCAACTGGATTTGTTGTTGGTTTTTCTACGAACATCCTCCACTACGTTGGCCAGTCTCTATTTATCCAATCAATTTCTTCCTTTGTGACCCAATATTTCTTCTCCAACCATGCCTTTTTTGGATCCCTTGCGACCTGGATCCACATGTGGTGCCTGGATGCCTTGAACCTGGCTATCCCTTCAGTTTCCTGGACTACCTCAACAGGAATGTGCCACACATTGGCTATGCGTTGTTGTATTTCTTCAAGCAACATCACAAATAATGTGTTATTTTCCTGTTGATTTTTATTGTCCCTGGCCTGCTAGAGGGACTCATATATGGCCGCATAGAAATTTCCTTTCCTATCCAAAAATGATGAAAACTTTGGCTCCTGCCACCCTGCCAAGGCTATGAGATTGATGAGCTAATTGTAATGGAACTCGGTTCCATTATCCTGCACATCTCTGCAATCAACCAAAAATTGGGCTAGGAGGTACGTTTCCCAACTAAACATTACTCCTTTCATGCATTGCGTGACTACTGTGATGACTCTTGTTGGAGATTATTCTTTCCTACATTTCCTTAGCAGCTTGCGAGCCATGAGCTTGCTGACGAATATTTTTGCATTGTCATTAATATGTTTGAGAACAATTCCCCTTGTTTCCCCTGCTGGTGCCAAATTGTGCTTTTACCAGCTCGACAATCTCCTTCTCAGGCGCCTTGTTGTCCAAGTACTCCTCTATCTATGCGTCAACTATAGGTAATCCCGTAATCTTGGCGATTGACACCACATCCAATTGTACTGGCCTATCCATCCAAAGGATGCCTCCATGTACCCATGCTAATAACTGTATGACGTAGAGCCCAACATTTTTACCATGCCTAAAGTGTGATATGTTCAGGAGATTCATTATTCTGGAGTTTTACAACCCCGTTATCCACTACGTGGGCTCCATTATAGGTTTTCCTAGGGGTCCAATTTCCCCTGTGTTTTCTAAGTAGGTTTCTTCAGCCAAATCTGGGAATTTGGTCGCATCGCGCACATCATGGTCTGAGTACCTTTGATTAGGTAGAGCATGTCGTCCACAGTGACCACTGCGTCTGGGAGGTATGGGAGTGTGATGTCTGTGGCATCCTGCAACTTTATTTTCTTCCCAATAGTATATGGGCCTACCTTTGTTGTTTCTGCATCATCTTCTTCCCTCTCAGAGTCCGACAGGTTAATGATATCCTCAACCACCACCTCTTATTCGTCGCAACCCTCTTTTTGGCCCATAATTTCATCGGGTTTAGCAGGTGTTTCAGGATTAGGGTCTGGAATACCATTTCAGGTATCGAAACTCTACCCTACTTCCCCTTGCGCTAATGTCGATGTTTTCTCCTCAACCCATGTTGGGTTGATTGACTATGCATCCGAAGTAGTGACATCTTCAAGCTTGACGACGTTCTCGGTCTCCCTTATCCTTTCCTTCCACCTTTGGCCCTGTCGAGTGACCCATACGTATTAGCCTGGAGTGCCAAACTTTGGTGGTGCCATATTTTATCCAATTCACACACTCGCTCACTTCTTCGCACAATTCTAGCTAGGGCATGCACTTGTATCTTTCTTTGTTCTAAAAAATCACTAAGTGTTGAACTAACGTGTGATTTCCGCACTTTATAGACCTGGTAATAATGGTTTTTCACTTTTTCTATGCATTCATGTTGAGTGCAATTGTTTCTGCGCATTGTCTTTCGATTTTATCGCAATAATTGTTGGGCGCGACTTTTTTCTCACTTTCCTGTTGTTCAATCAACTTCTACCTCTTTTTTTGTTTTTCTTCTTTTTCTATTTTTGTGTTCCTTTTTCTTATTTTTCCACTTTTTATTTCTTTTTATCAGCTTTATTTCCTAATATCTACTATAGTACACTATATACATGACTTTCTTATTGTGTTATAACTTTTAAGAATTAGTAGGTCGACTGTTCCTATACAATTTCAGTCGAATACCGTTGACCCTTTCTTTTAGTTACGTTCCTCACAATTCCTTTAGATGCACATATCTCGCATCTGTGACCATATTTACTTCATATGGCCCTAGCCAATGCATTCTAAACTTGCCAGGGTGTTGCAAAAATTTGTTGTCATTGAGAAGAACTAGGTATCCTTCCTTAAATCTCTTATTTTTAATATGTTTTTCATGTCAGGATTTGTCCCTTGCTTTCTATACTTCTTGGTGAAATCCTGCCATAATCATGTCCTCTTCCGTTTTCATTAGTTGCCATAGCCTCTCCTTTACTGCGCCTCTTTCTGTCATGCTGGTAATTGTTGCTACACGTAAACTTAGTACCATAAATTCTAATGGAACCACTGCTTCATGTCCATACACCAGTCTGAATGGTGTTTGTCCTATCAACTTCTTGCATGTGGTCCTATATGCCCATAATATTGCTGGTATTTTCAAGTCCCAATCATCCTTGTTAACAATGCAGATCTTAGTCAATGCATTTTCCAAAATCTTATTGAAAGATTCTACTGTTCCATTTCCCTAAGGATGATATGGTGTACTCTTCTGGTGATAGACTTCAAACTCCTCAGTCATAGCCTTGATGGTATTATTAATAAAATGAGTGCCTTGGTCACTCATCATAATCTTAGGATATCCAAATATTGTGATCACTTGCTCAAATAAGAAGTGTGATGTTGTCTCTACGTTATAATCTTTGACTGGTGCTGCTTCTGCCCATCTTGTTAAGTATTCAGTCATAGTAATTATATATCTAGATCCTGACCTTTTTGTTGGTGTATTAATAGGTCCAAAAAATTCTATCTCCCATTTGTCAAATAACTGTAGAGTTACTTATGTTCTTAGGGGCATCTCATCCCTTATGTTGGGTTTGCCAACCCTCTTACAGACATCACAGTTATGGCAATATTCCTCGGCATATTTATAAACTGTTGGCCACCATAATCCTACGCGCAATACCTTATGCACGGTAGCTTTTCCTTCATAGTGTCCTCCAACTATACCGTCATGAGCTTCTACCAAAATTATGGGTCATTCATGTTCCAATACACACCTTGTCAAAATGTTATCTATGCCCATATTGTATAAATGTCCTGCAATGAGTTGATAGTCTGAATCTCTGACTACCAATTTTTTCTTCTATGCAGTGCTAAATTCATGTGGTGCAACCCCTGTACTTAAGTATTCAATAATATCAACGAAGTATTCATCAGCTACATGTACTGAAAATAATTGTGCATCAGGGAAGTTGTCTTCCAAGGTAGTAGGTTCTTCTCCATTGGTTACCCTTGACAGGTGATCAGGTCCTGCATTCAGCTTCCCTGGTTTGACTATCACTTCGAAATTGAATTCTTGGAATAATAACAACCATATATAGATCCTCCCCCCAAACACTATCTTTTGACTAGATATTTGAGGGAAAAATAGTCTGTGAACATTTTAAAGTGTTTACCCAACAAATAGTGCCTAAATTTGTGAAGTGCATATACCATGACTAGGCCTTATCTTTCTGTGGTGTTGTAATTATTCTCATATTTTGACAATTTTCTGCTTGCAAAGGCTATAGGATGGTCTAATTCCCTTTCTCCTAGCTATGCCAGAATTGCTCCAAGTGTTATGGATGATGCATCTACATGCACATGAAATGTCTTTTCTCAATCTGGAAATAATAATATAGGCGTTTTCACCATTTTTTCCTTTAGAGTGTCCAATCCTTGCTGACAGTCCTCATTCCACTGAAATCTGGTGTCCTTCTTTAACAATTTTTCCATTGGTGCAATAATTTGCGCATACCCCTTTATAAATTTCATGTAATAGCCTGCATGTCCCAATGTTTCTCTTAACTGGCACATTAACTTTGGTGGTGGTAAATTTACAATGATTGCAATCTTAGAAAGGTTAACCAGTAAACCTTGTTTACACATGTCCTAACAATATCCCAAAATGTGTACCAAAAATACATTTCTTGATGTTTAATGATATCTGTCATTTCTTTCATATTTCCAACATTAGTCTTAACACCTCTCATGGTCCTTCAAAAGACTATATACAGTCCAATCATCCATATATACTTCTAGAAACTGATGTATGAATTCCTTGAAAGCAGCTATGACTACTCTTGAAAAGATAGTTGGTGCATTCTTCATTCCAAAGGGCATGATTGTATATTGGTAGGATCCCCATTCTATAAAAAAAGTAGTCTTATACCTATCCTCTGGAGCTATTTTTATATGATGGTATCCTGAGAATCCATCTATGAATGAATATGCTTCCTGACCTCCCACATTATTTAAGACTTCATCTATAAAAGGGGTAGGGAAAGGGTCATGTACGCAAGCATCAGTGAGTTTCCTCAGATCTAAACAAATCCTTATCCCCCTTTGCTTCTTTTCTTGGACTACCATGGGACTGATCCATTCAGATTCCTCTACTGGTTCTATAATACCGGCTTTCAAAATTCAGTTAATTTATTCTTTCACTTTCTTCTTATACACGGGATTCTATCTGTAATGTTTATGCTTGATAGGTCTATTCATCTCACCTAGAGCTCCTGCTATGTCTTTCATTTCTTTAAAGGTTGTTGGAAACATGTCACTGTATTCGCGCAGTAAATCTGTTATTCTTTCTAATGTTTGCTCATCCAAATAGTCTCCAATACTTTCCATCTTAGGATTGTCATTCGTCCCAATGTTGACTTTCTTAACTTTGATTAGTGCATCAAATACTTCTAACTCCAGAGATGGACCTTCCACCTTTCTCTCTCCCTCAATATCTATAATCTGAATGTTGCATGTATCATCTTCATATGGTACTTCCTCTTCGACATGATAACATGAGAGTAAGTCCTTAACTGTCTGTATGTTTTGTTGTCGATATCCTGTCATGATTTCAACCTCTAGTTCATCGAAAAATATCACTCCCCGTATCATCTTTAATGCTAAATCGATGTTGGGGTTCTCATGTTCAAATGAGAAGGCTACTACAAAATTTTGTTGTAATCTTGTCCATTTTGTAGTGCCTCTGCACATCTCTTGGTCAATGTACCAGTTCCCTGGGATCCCTTCCAATGTATGAATAAAGTGATGAGGCCATTCCTCTGGTGGTGTCATCCTCCATTGTGTTCTGCACTTCTCCAAGTGTTCAACTGGTGTGCCTTGCCCATCATACTTCTAGACTCTATTTCTCCCCTGTTATGCACCAAATCTAATGTGCAATAGTCATTTACACTGATACCAGTTCTGAATTGTTTCTTTCTGCGCACACCACCATATTTTAGGTGTTTCCTTGAGTGAAATATCTAGGGCTAAGAGCCTATGATTTTCTAACACTTCCTCTTCATATTTTTTCAATAATTCCTCTAAGTCATTTAGCCCATGAAAACTGGGAGGTTCTCTTATCTCTGTACCAACCCATCTTACTGTGTGATCTACTCTTGCACACCTCCTTGTGGAAACTTCATGTAATCGATGTTGCCAATTCTCAAAAAATGTGTCTGAGATGGAAGCACATGATGTAATGCTTCTCCAGCTGATTACCCCATTCGTATTTGGGTTAACATAATCCTCTTCTCGTGCAGTGGTTCTGTAGAACTTGTTTATTTCCTCCAAATCCAAACATGTGGCCTCTACAAACATTTCTCCTTCTGAAGGATCCAATGGTGCAATGACTCTATATTCACATGATTCAAAGGTCATTTTTCTTGTCTTCAGGTTGATTATAGACTGGTTATCAAATTCCCAATCCAATCCAAGTAATGTTGGGTAAGGTGTTGTGCCATCTACTATCTCTATCACTTCAAAATCTACCATAGTGCGTACTCCATCCAAATATACTGTCACACCTTTAAGCCTTCCAATTGGTAACACTCTGTGCTGATTTGCTAGTTTCAACTAGACAGGTGAATATCCTAGTGTGGGTTCTCCCATACACTTTCATGTATTCTTAGGCAAGACATTTACTTCAGAGCCTAATTCTAGTATAATATCTCCCATGTTGAAATCCCCAATATTAGCATTTAGTTTGAATTCTCTGCTTGTCCTTCTTCTTGTATGGATATGATTGATGGTTTTCTGCTCTAACTTCCCTTATACCTCTGTGTTGCATATTTATATTATATTTTATAAGACTTTAACAGATGATGGATCATTCAATAACTTAACATAGGATTGCAGAAAAGTATTTATGGAACTTACTTTCTCTAAAGGTTGTCCTTCACTGGTGTGGTCCATTGAGGATGGAATCTAGTACATTGGTGGGTTATGAGTTTGTTGAGCGACTTTTGTAGATGCAACATTCTACTTAAGAAACTTCTATCTAGCCTCCTTAAATTTTTCCTTTTCTTTCCACGTGTCAAACTGCTTATGTGGTTCAGTATTCTTCTTAACCCATTATTGTTGAGCTGGATCTTGTTTCATTTTGTTAGCTCATGTCCTGGCTCCTCCTCGAGTGACTATATTGATGTTTCTCCCATCATCCCTAGATTTTGCAAAAATCCATTGGACATTTTGGTTGTTCTAGTTCTTTTTTTCCTGGATATTTCCCAAAAGTTTTGGGCAGTCTTATGTGTCATGGTATGTTGCGCGAGAATAAAAACATTTCGTTGGTGGAAGTGGACAATCCCTTGCATAATTTCCTATTTGTTGGCAGTTGTGGCACATTGTTGGTCCTCTGCCTCATCCAAATCCTCCTCTACCTCATCCTCCACCTCTGTATCCACCTCGATCTCCTCACGGTGTATTGTACTGGGGTGCCAAGTTATACTGTGCGGAGTTATATTGTGGCTACGCATTATTGTACTATAGATGCACATTGTTGTACTGTTGTTGTGCATTGTTGTATGGTGGTGGTACTTGGATGAACTGAGGAGCAACTTGTCTTGTCATAATTTCTTCTTTCATTCTATAAGTATCTGAAGTTATTTCTCTCATCAACTCCATTGTTCTACAATCCTTATCATCATGACCCACTGATTTGCAAAAAATGCAATAAGAACTTTTTGGTATTGTCTTATACTTTCACATCATTGAACAATGATATGGATCATGCCCATGCATTTTACAAATTCCGCACCATGGTCCTCCTATTGGCAAGGGGTTTGGTACTCCTGTTTCCATATACTACGCAAAAGTTGGAAATTTGTTCTTATGGTGTCCTTCTGTCCTGCCTAGCATACACCAAACAACTTCTCTTTTCTCTTTGCCCTTATTCTGGTTAAGTTGAAATGTTAGATTCTTCAAATACTCTTCAAATCCTCTATTGTTGGATCTATCTGTTGATATTGGTTCTATTCTAGTTGTAAGGCTTCCTGTTGAGCCTCTGCCTGAGTTTGGAACTTGTGTTGTCTTAACAAGTATTTCAAGTGTGGTAACAATGAGTTCACAAATAAGTTCCTATGTTGCATGCCAATAATTGCATATTTTAACGTCTTACATTTCAGACGTTTGAACCTCTAATCAATCTCCCAAACATACTCATCTGGCTTCTTCCCGATTTCAATCATTTCATTCATGTATTGTTCTTTTGAGTTGGGATTCTGAAACTCATTTACTAGTAGTTTTTTCACGTCTGCGATAGTCTTTGGTACTCCCTGTGGATTGTTTATATCTAGGCTCATGTACTAGTCCAATGCACGGTCTCTTAGTGTGATAGATAAATGCATGAACTTTGTACCCTCATATTTGATATTATTTGATTCCCCGATCTTCTCACAGATGAATACATTCTTTTAAGGGTCCTCTGATGCCTCTGCCCAAAATTCTGGTAATCTGATCGTGGGATCATGTCCTTCCATTTTCAGTTGTGTTGAACTACTTCCTCCACGTGGTGTAGACAATTGACTATTACTTCCTGAACTTTCTCCCGTAGTTGATTTTTCTTGATTGGATCCCTGTCCTATTTCTTTTCTTCCACTAAAATTTGGTTTTCTAAATGTTGATGTTCTTTCTGGTGTATTAGTTGCACATGGGGTTGTAGGTTCGACACTGACGGTGATCTAGATTTGAGTTATGCCTTTTGTTTCTGAACCTGAACCTCTCGTTTTCCTTTCATATGTTGCACACATAATTTCCTCAATCTTCTCCATAGCCTGTAGATCCTCTACCTCTTCTTCATCACTTTCCAATCCCTCTCTGTCGGCTATGGCTCTCTTCTTGTTTTTCATTTTATATTGGTAGGGTATTCCACTGCGCGTCTTTCCAATTTTTTTCCATTATTTGTTTTATATTGTCCTCTTCCATCATGATTGGGTCCATGGCCTCCTTCTTCTTCCCTTTATCCATATCCTCATCCATATCTCAACCTCCTTTCGGTGCTTCCCCCCTTCCCCCATGCACGCAAGGAAGTTTAGTTGTTTGCTTCCATGGTGATCACATCGTTGTCATATAATAAAATCTTGATTGAAGTATACAACGATCTGATGTACCTACCTCTGGGTCCCTTTAGAAAATCCTTCTCTACTGCATTGTAGGACTTCACGGTATCTACTGCAAATTCGGTGATAAACCTTGCAACAATACTATCTAACCAGAAATCTACTACACGCATAATTTTTTTATTAACTTGTTGTAACTTCATGATCTCCACATGATTCCACTCCAGTTGTCTGATTCAATTTGTAGGGTGGTTTTCCTTTAACCTTAATAACCACTCTTGCAACAAATGCAGGAAATCATAGAAAAATACCTCATGCAAGTTGCTAAACACATATTTGTTGAGATATTTGTGCGGTGTTAACTTAGGGTTTATGCTGTCCTTCTGTGCAAACTCAGGTTCCTTTGTTTTCAACCATCTTTCAATCTCCACCTTCATTGGATTCCATGGACTAACATTCCCTTCTATACTTTCATCCTTCGTGTGTTTCTTCCATGGATCCCGTCCACTCAATTCTGTGCAGTTTGAGCCGACAACAAAACAATTATTTGGTTTTTTACCTTTCTTCTAGTGTTGAACCAGGTTCTTATCTCAACAAGTTTCCAACAAAACCCTAAAAAACTATCATCCCTCATGGTAAACCAGAAGGAAACGTTGCGCACAGGGTGAAAAACACAGTCTCACCCGAGATATCTTTTATAGGGGACTGCAATACTCAGGTGTTTGTAGTCTAGGAATGAGTGGGGAGTGTGGATGGGTTCTTTCTTCCTTATGCATTATATTTTTTAATCATTCAATTACTTCTAGGATTTATTCATTTTTAAAGTTGTGTATGCATGATGGTATAGCTACTTTTACCATTCATTCTTAAGCTAATGATAAACATAAAGTAAACATTCATTAAAAATCACACAGAACATAAGGTTTACTGTGGTTCACCCCCTCCTGGGGCTACGTCCACAAAGATCTGGCTTCTCTGCTCTTCTGTTTATCCTAGTTCAAAATCTTGCATTCCACACATTACATATTTATTAATACAATCAAGACTGGGGGTAAGAACCCTCTGTGAGGCTGACTAGATCACACCAGGATCCTAAGCCTGTGACCTAACCCTCAAAGACTACCTTACTTGACTCTTATACAAGACTTATTACAATCATCAAAAACCCACAAATTCATAATAATAAACTCTCTCTATCCTTAACTAAAATCTATTTTCCCATTATAAGCTCTCTTCTCTCATTCTCTCCTCTCCTCCTTAGACATCCTAGATCCTTATTTATACTAATTTATAGGCTTATATCCATTACAATCTTGTCAACAACCCTAACTCTATCATGGTTAAGCTTTTCTTCCTGATGCCATGTTGATTTTCCTCCTGCATGTTTCTTTTCCTTCTTTTTTTGCATGTTGCTTTCTTACCACCTGTTGCATGCGCTCCAAAATCAGGTATTTCTTTCTAAAAATAGATCTTTCCCAAAACAGATCTTTCTCCAAAAAAAGGCCTACGCCCAAAATAAAATCCCTTCTCAAAATATGCTTGCGTCCAAAATAGTCTTGCGCCCAAAATATACTTCCTTCTCAAAATAGGCCTACGCCCAACACATGTTGTGTCATCATACACTACTCTTGGAGAATCATACTCTTCCTCTTGCTTACTTGCGCCACCAGAAGCCTCTATGGAAAGTTCCTTGCTTGTTATCTTCTTTCGTGGAGACATTTATGAACCTAAATCATGTAGTCATAATTATCCCCAAGACAAAACCAGGCGAGAAAATAAACATGATCAGGTCAGGACCTGTAAACATATAAGCATTTCAACAGTGAATGAATAATAAAAACAAATATGTCTATGTAAACCTCAATGTCGAGTACCTAAAGAATAACTTGTGTCAATTTTGGGTGGGAGAGCATCATATGAGGATGATAGGATGATCAGATACATTACAAATATTTTAGGGGAAGAATCCAAGCAGGTTGGTGAAGTTAATATTATCGTGGTTGATGGGAAAATATTTTAGGTTGGAGAAGTTCATGGGAATTGCTCTGGTATGTACCGGAACAGTTCGTAGGAAATCTACCAGAATGAAAGGTTGTGACTAGAGAAAGTCTTACAAAGTTTGTCAATTAGATCGAAGTACTTCATGTAAAGTTCTTCGATGGAACAAGAATGGTTCATGGAATGGTTGTTTGTAAGGATCGAAAGACTTCATGTTAACTCTTCCAAACGATATCAGAGGTATTTTTGTTAAGTTCACTGAAGAGGTTAATACTAGAGGGGGTCATGCAAAGTCCTCTGATGGACACCACTGGTGTTCGTATAAAGTCCTTTGGTTAAACCAAAGGCGATCATGTTAAGTCTTATGGTGAACACCAACGATGATCATGTAAAGTCCTCCGGTGAAGATCGACGATGATCACGCAAATTCCTCCTATGAATAATGGAGGTGATCATGCAAAGTCCTCCTATGAATACCAGAGGGGATCATGTAAATTCCTTCGGATAAAGACCAAAGGCGATCCTATTTACTTCTCCGAAAAAGAAAAATGCGACCAAAATTTTAACTAAGTCTCAAATGGATTTCGGTCGAGTAAAGGGAGATAGGGTTTGATTCAACTATGGTGCTCTATGATTTTATGACTCGGACGCTATGTAAATTGAGCTTGGAAACGACCTTTCAAAGAATAACATTAGGGATTTGTAGTTTATTTAGATAGGACTACTTAATAACTAAGAGAAAGGAAAGTTGGGGTTTATACATATTCCCTGGGAGAGATTGTTGGTAAGGGTGTCGAGGGTTCAATCCTTGTTAAGCTTGATGCTTGGTTCTAGTTTTAACAATGGGGTTATGTTGATACTAGGTGTGTGAAGCTTGGCCAAGAAGCAGGGATGGGGAAAGGTCAAAGTTTGGACTAACTCTAAGGAAGAATACAGGTTAGGTAACAGGGATTGAGACATGGTCGGGGCCGAAGGGCACAATGGTTGGTGCTTCCCATGGAGTGAAGGTGGAAGGGCCATCAATTTTGAGGATAACTGTATAAGTATGGCTAGCAGAGGTTGTGGTTGAAGAACTAGTGGAAATATTACATGTTATCTATTAATAAAGATGAACCCTAACCCTAGAAAATAACATCAGTGTAAACAATTTTAGGGCTTACCTAGTGGATGCAATGACACGTGGGAATCACTAAGATGGCGAGTGAATTTTTTTTTGCAAGTGGGATAAATTGATGCTCGATATCTCGACACTCTTCTTTACCTCTTAGAAACAATGACAATGATCGTAAAAAGGTGAGGGGTTATAGCATGAGTATGTGGTTCGATTTCACTCAGGGCATTAAAATCTTTATCATAGGCAATGTTTGGAAGAGCTCGAGTTGCACCATAGGAGATAGTGGGAAGGTCTTTGGTAAGCACCAGAGCACATGACGAGAAGTGTGTCGTTTTTTCATTTATAAGGAGTTGATATGAAGTATGTTGATCCTTTAAAGCACCAAAGGAGTTTCAAGGAACTCCTCTAGATCAACCATTGGAGTTCGTAATATGTACCAGAGAACTTCAAGGGAGATCCTCTGGCATGTACAAGATAGGTTTACACGAAGTGCGTCGGTGTGTTTTAGAGAGGTTTACCCGAAGTGTGTCAGTGAAACACTTAAATTTTTAGATAATTTTTAGGGAACTCCTCTGATTCAACCAGTGGATTTTGTGAGATCTCCCTTGGTTGAAATAGAGGGGCTAGAATTAATTCTATCTGTGATACTATTTTAAGTTTTGGAGAGGTTTTCCTCTGATTTTACATTATGTGCTTTGACAGATTTCGGAAAAAATCCTTCAATGTATTGAAGGAATTAATTGAAACTCCTTCAATACACACTGGAGGAGTTAAGAAGAACTTATCTGATAATGATAAATTGAAATCTCGAAGATTTGTCTAAATGTAAAAACAAATAATTGAACCAAAACGAGCTTGAAGAATGAACAAAATTGACCAGAGAGGGATTAAGAAAGATAAAAAAACCATGGTAGCTCTTCAAGGTGAAAAGGAGGGATCCCATTTTCTTTTAAAAGAGTGGCTTTTCAAGCAAGACTTCAAGAAAAGGGAGGTTGTGATTCCTGGCATAAGAAATGGTGACACATTGGGTGAAGCCATGAATCTCTAGAAGGAGGCATTTAACCATAAAACTTCTCAAAATGGAAACATTGATAGTGCATGATCCAAGAGAGAAAGAGTAAGTCCCATTGTATTTAAAAAATGCATATTTTGATGAGACAAGTTTGTATGATGCAAGGGAAAGGTCAGAACCATGCCCATAATAGATTGATTACCAAAATATAGCCTTCTCAAATGGAATTAGCTTCAGGAAGGTGTGAGGAGTACAATAGTGAAATGAGACATCATGAATGTTAAAAATACAAGTTGATTATGCATTCATTTGGTGTTTCTTTGTTGTTAGTGAGCATCCATGGCCCTAACAGAGTCACAAGCCTTACTCCATTGCTAGCAAGCATCCACAACCCCAACATAGATGCTTGAATGTCCCACATGATCATGAATGTCTTTCCCCAAGCCTTTACCTTTTACAATTTGATTCTCTTTTATTCAGAAAGAGGTGGATGGGGGGATTCTAGTATTCCTTTAAAGGTATGAGGGATGACACATGTGAAAGTGAAATTTTCCAACTTGATTATAAATGAGAGAAATCCCTTAGTAACAAGCCCTAGAGTACTACAAATTCCTTTCTGAAACATTTTCCCCTTACTTTAAGACAAACACAAAATTTGTTCTTATACATGACCCTATAATATTTTCCTTGTTATATTTTAAGAGTACAATGCTCGCTTTCTACTAAAATATGTTCAGCTATTAAGCCCGACTTGAAGTTATGCACAACAATTCTACATAGATAAGAATGAAGTTATTTATAGAATCCAAACTACATATTTACCTACTTTTGATACCAATGTGTTACATTTCAACAATTATTTCGACCCAAGACATCAAACTTTCTGAGAATTCCAAGGTGAGAATGTATGAGAGAGAAAGGAAAACCAACTAGACCAAAAAACAAAAGAAATTTCAAAGCCTAAAACAAAGTAAGAAATGAGCAAGATGTAAAGTAAAATTGAGTATAAAATCAAAATTAAAAAGAAAACTTTTTATTTATTTACAAGGGGAAGTTGCCTCAAGGGCTAGCTAACATAATGTTTTAGGATTTTTCCATTGAAAGGGAAGGGGCATACATCCCCTTCGAGGTTTTGCAAGCGGTAGGTTCCTAGGATGATATTTTCTTTGATCACGAAAATACCCAAGCACAGTTGTTGAAACTTTAAATGTTTACCCTTCTCTTCATGTGGCTTGTCCCATTTGAGGACCCGATTGCGAATCTGAAAATCTTTCTCGCTAGCATACTTTTATCAAACCAATGTTTAATAGTCTGTTAGTGAGCTTCAAATTTGGTTCTAGCTTTGGTGTGGTTCTCTTCTAGATTCAACAAGGTGTTGATGCATATTTGGATGACAGGGTACTCTCTCCCACGTGCCTATTGTGTAAGCTTAAGGGAAGGGAGATAGATATTTGAAGGAAGGATAACTTCTTTCCCATAGACAATAAAGTAAGGAGAGGTCCCTATGGAATCTTTGGGAGTGACAAGGTCAGCCCAGAGGGCATTGGGTAGAAAAATATGCAAATTTCTCTGTTGATAGACTACAATTCATTTAAGAATGTGGATCGAGTTCTTATTTGTAGATTTAGCCAGGCCATTTCCTTGAGGGTAATAGTTGGCTGCATATTTTAGAGTGATCCCCTTTTCCAGAGAAAACTCAGTCAATTTAAGCGATGAAAAATGTGTTGCATTATCAAATACAAGAGAGTTAGGAACTCCAAACATGGTTATGATGTGCTGTTCAAGAAAATTTATTACCACTTCGTCATTTACTTTGGTTAGTGGTATTTATTCAGTCCAGCATGTAAAATAATCAATGACAATTAGAATGTGCCTATGCTATTTGGATGGGTGAGGATTGATCTCACCGATTATGTCTAGTCCTGATTGTTCGAAGGGATCTTCAAAAACAACAACATGAAGCAGGACAATTGCCTTGTTATCTCTTCCAATGGACTTTTGGCAAGATTTGTAGCTCCAAGAGTAGGCATGAGCATCCTTGAATAATTTCGACCAGTAGTACTAATTTCTCAATATCTTGTGGGCTATTGTTTCTCCTGAAAAATAACCTCCAATTTGTCCATCATGCATGTCTTTGAAAACTTTGTCAGCATCTTTCTTTTCAAGACAATGGAGTAGAACTCTGCCAGAATTTTTTCATAACAAGATACCATGAACCAATTGATATTGTGTGGATTCCAGCCTTAGCACTCTCTTCTTTTTGGTACTAAGATGATCAGGAGCAACGTCATACTGAAGATAGTATTTGATATCATTGTGACATGAATTCTCAATTGATGGGACGTAAGGGACTTATTTCATGTAAAGGGTTGGATCCTCTTGCCATCTATATTCTCCTTGATCTTCAGAATCAGTGACTCCAACCACTAGATTACACAGGCCTTGACCTTTAACGATATTTTCTGGTTTGAATTTAAGGTCATACTCTTGTAAAGTAGTCATCCAATTGCCTCATTTCTCACCCAGTTCCCTCTACACAAAGAGAGATCTGACCTCTGGGTGAGGGATGGTCACCTTGGTATGGTTCTTCAATACACAAGGCCTAATCTATTTGATGACTTTATAGACAACAAAATATTTCTTATCTACTGGTGGATAATTCAACTCATCACCTTGTAGTCTAGTGCTCATGAATGCGATGGGGAACTCATTCCATTGTTGATCTTTCTGAGTGATCACCGTTGTAAGAGAATCGTCAAAGGAAAAAGTATACAACAAGAAGTCCTTAGTAAATTATATACTTTCTAAAGAAGGTGCAACTTCTATGGAAGCCTTGATATTCTTGAAGGCCTCCTTATGAAATTCATTTTTCCAAAAAAAGGACTGCATAGACCTATTTCTATGTGATGGTGGGATTTTCACAATAGATTTAGTTCATTTTGGGTCCACATAAATCCCATCCTTTGAAATAATATGCCCCATAAATTTGCCTTTTGAAATAACAAAGATGCTCTTCTTTGGGTTTAAAGAAATATTGTATTTTTTGCATCTTTTGAATATCTTATTTAGGTGTTTGGGGTGATCGACTCTTTGTTTTGATTATACAATGACATCATCAAGATATATCACCATGCTATGAATGATTAGACCTTTGAAATCTATGTCCATTTACCTCTGAAAGGTAGCACCCATGTTTATTAGACTGAAGGGCATCCTGCGATATGCATATGTTCCCCACTTTGTCTTGAAAGTGGTCTTTAACCAATCTGATTTTGCTACGAGAACCTGATTGTAACTAGAAAACCTGTCTAAAAGAGAAAACATTTTAGAACTAGAGACGAGTTATGGAATTTTTTCCATAGTGGGAACTGGATAGTTTTCCTTATCAGAGGCTCGATTCAGATTTTGGAAATCTATGCAAATCCTGATCTCCCCCAATTTCTTCCTGACATGTACCATATTATACACCCAGTTTGAGTGATGAAATTTGAAGATGATGCAAGCATATAGTAATTTCTTTAGTTCCTTATGAATGAGTGGTTCAAGGGTTGGATGTATTTTCCTTAACTTTTGTTTAAATGGTTTGACACCTTCTTTGATAGGAATCACATGCTGAATGATACAGGTGTAAGAGGTTTTTGAATCTTCATATGTCTAGAAAAATACATCACGATATATCTTGAACAACTGTGTGAATGTATGCTTCTATCCCTCTGAACACCAAGTGCCCAAATTGATGTATTTGGGTTGTTCAGATGTTCCTAGATTCACCAAAAAGTGCATCATAGTAGAGTTATTGGTCTTCATGTTCAAAGGCCTTCTGAACTTAGTCAATAAATCAAACAAATTTTCAAGTGACAACACATTTTTCGGGTTGAAATTATATTTAGTCTTACTTGATTCATCTCGATAGTCCCAAAGATCTTGTTCATGCGCTTCATCATCTATCACTGAGTCCTGGAACATGTTGGAGTTGGTAAGGAAATTTATAATATGAGTATCATTATTAAATACCCTCTAGTTTGTGATGTTATCCAATATAGAAGGCCCAAAAACTATTTCAACAAAAAAACCATCATTACGGGGTGTGAAACTAGATGTTGCATTCACTAAAATGTCTGCATCAGTGTTTTGAAAATGAGGTATAGAATTAATATTAAATTCTTCAAAGGAATAGAGAAAGTTCAATACCTCATTTTGATAACCTTTCAAGTGGGGAGACAAGTAGTGAATAGTGTTTATTACTTGTCAAACAACTATCTCCAAATCACCAAATACTTGAAGGAATTTCACCTTAAGGTCTGTGGATTTCTTCAGGCCTTGGACCAAGGCTTTAAATTCAGCAGTGTTGTTGATGCATTTGAATTCTAAATGGTATGATATGATAGTCTTAAATTGTTATGGATCAATAAGGATACACCCTGCCCCGACTCCTTCTTGAGACCTGGAGCCATCAGAGAACATAGTCCACATCTTAGTATGTATAGATGGGTTAGTTGTGAAAATCATATTTCTTCTAATATAGTAGAAGTATTATTATGAGTGCATGGAAGGAGTTCAGACTGTTATACTCGACTGAATTGGAGATGACTGCACTTCATAATAACCATGATCAATCTCTAAAAAATAATTTCCCAAAATAGTATGGGTGAAGCTAACAAGTTCATTTTTTCCTTCCAGTTCTGTTACCGTATGCTTCATATGGGCCTCGTTGTTCACCCATATCTGATTTGGCTTACCTTTGTATGGAAGCCATAAGTGGGAGAAATTTGTAGAGAAATAACCTTGAAGTTTAGTAGACCAGTCCCTCCTCAAAAATAAACCATAGCTTTCTGGAATATCAACAACAACAATGTCAATACCCTGATGAACCCTAGGATCAGATGCAAATCTAATCATAACATATTTAAGTTCACCTCTAACTTTAACATCTGACCTATCTAATTGTATTATTCTTGTGGTAGTAAATTTTGGGACAACATTTATTCTATGGAAAATTGAATATGTGCATGATGTTGGAGGAAGCACCAAAATCCGCTAAAAATTTATGCACATTGAAAGTAAAAATTTCATATGTAAGTAGAAAGGGTGGAATCTAGGACTTTGAATGTGCACTTGTACTCGTTGCTTTTATGGAATACTTGATTTCAATTTTATGTTCTACCTTTGTTTCAGTAGCTTTAGAAATGTTGTCAGCTACAACAATGGTATTCTTCTGAGAGTTATCAGGATTGAAAGTATCAATAAGTAGATCCCATTGTTGAGGTAGAGTGCATATATAATACATAGAGATTTTATCTTTAGTTTTCTTCATATCTTCAATAACATTATAATCCAAAGTGTGAGTTTTAGGTTTAATCGTTGCTTTGCTTGGCTATGAAATATTGGATTTGTTGTTGGTTGTTGGAGTGTGGGGTTTAGTGTGAGTTGTAGTTGAGGTTGAAATACCTGGTTTGTTGTTGTCATCTGAAACTGGGGTGTTAGATTTAGTACTGGTTGTTGTTGGGGATGGGGTTCTTGGTTTCTTGGTAGGAATGGGAGGAATGATTTTACTTAGAGCGGTGTTGGTTTTGATGGGTAGCGAAGTGTTGGGAAAAACACCCTTGTTGCATAGACTATAGTCTTGGGGGCTAGCCTTTATGACCTATGTGTCTCCCAAAAAAAAAATCTTCAATCTATTCATCATCCAAGTCAATACACTAATCCCATAAAAACATATCAGACTCTTGCAGGGTCTCCTCAATCACTTCTTCATTTTCTACTTCCTTGGGTTGTTCATCGTTTATGTCTTATTGATCTAGTAATTGGTTGATGACCAAGGTAATAGAATTAACCCAAAAAGGACATGTTTTTTCAAAGTGATTCGTATGAGAAGAAATTGTCCATGTCAAAATTATCCAGATTTAGAGTAAGTTGTGGAACCTCTGGTAGCTTCGGCGGGTTATCATTCCTTTTTAAGAATGGATGAAAAGGCCTAGACCTTGAAGGCCCTTCCCTAATTCTTCCTAAGGTCATCTACCACGTTTGGCATATTTTTTACCATCTTAACCACATTGTCCAGATCTTTGGGTTCTTTCTCAAGAGGTTTTTTCAATAACAAAGGATTCTTCCTAGCTATTTAGTTTCCTCAGATGAGCGGTGACTATCATAAGAAAACAATTCATTTTCAACAACTTTAGCTTCTTCAAAATTCTGAGCCAAGGTAACCTTACCATCTTGTTCAAAAAACATGCTTATAGAAAGAACCAAAGTTGAAGTGTAGTATTCGACGACCAAAGTTTCCAAAGGAGCGATTTTAACAGAAAAAATATTTAGGACCATGGTAAATCATTGATTAAATTCTTTCACTTTTTCTTTCTTTTCCATCTTCAGAGTCCCTAATTTTTTGTATAAATCCATGAGAGTTTTCTCTTCCCCAAATTTTCCAATGAAATCCTTTTCAAAGTCATCCCATCATTTTACAGAGTTAGGTGGGAGGTTAAAATACCATGTGGAAGCTTTATTTTCGAAGGTGTAAGGAAAAATTCTAAAAACCACGTCTTCATAACAAACAAGAAGAAGACAGGGGCCTAAGAAGAAATTATGTATATGATCTTCAGGTGAGCTATATTTATCTGGGTTGAATTTCGGAAGAAGTCTCTCTGGACATTTGGTTAACTCATGCATAGGTTCTGCTAGGTTTAGAGAACCTTGGGATATCCATGGTGGGATCACTAGTCTTCTATTTCTATTTTCACCCATGTTATCTTCAAAATCAGGTTCTGGGTTTTCGTCGTCAAAGTTATGCTTGGACCTGAGAGGACTGGGAGGAATTTAACTCAATGGAATGAGCACTTCCTATAGATAATTTTTAATCATATCTTATACGGATTCGATAAAAATGTTGGCCAGATTGTTGGGTTGTCTTACATGGGTAGCTCTCCTCCTGGGGAGTTTTGAGGCTGTTAGTAATTGACCGAGCAATTTGGTGTACATGCGAGAAATAAGATGAGTTTCAATAAACTCTTCATTGGGTACAGGATACCAAGATTCATGTTGATTTTTAGGACAGTCCAAATATCAAAATGGTCATAGAGTGATATTATCCTACGATAGGACAGTTCTTCAAGGAGTTGCTTCATGCACGATTTCATTGTCATTAAGTGTTCTCATGTATTTTTCAAAGGTATTCATGAATGCCTAGATCATGGTGTGGACTTTGGTGGGTTGTATAAGGTGTTGCTATATCAAATCCATCATCACCTTTGTAGCTGATTCGATTATCTCTCACCTGTGACTTGTGCTCTGTTGGATTTTGTCGAGAATATGTTCCATTGTGATGACACTTCTGCATCAAAACTTGTGCCACTTTGTGAGGTTGTCAACAAATTACTAACGATCTGGTTGTTTCTTTGTCTACTATCTTCCCAACTTGCTGACAATGGTCTAGTGAATTGTAATAAATCTTCCTCTCTATCCCTAAGGGGTGAGGAAGTTTGGCTGACACATTTGGGTTCTCCATGATCCATCTATCAACAACACCTAAAACTTCCTAGATGGTGATGAATTGGGTGTTCTTGGCATGCACTCGACTATGTTGTTCTATCATGGTGGCTACCATCTGTTGTAAGATGTGCAAGTGGGAATACATGTCTATGATGGATTCCTCCAATTTCCTAACTTTCTTTTCACTTGCCTTGAACTCTTTCAAGCTTCTTTCATCTAACCTCACACGATAAAGTTGTTCCTCTAACTCCTTGATTATAACATCCTTCTTTTGATTCTTGTGGTACGAGTTCTTAATGTTATGTTATGTCGTCGTGGTGAAGGCAGTGTTTGTGGAGGCTATAGAAAGTGGATAATGGATGACATTTTCCATTCCTGTAGTTTCTATAATGATGGATAATGGGTTTCCACCTGTGACCGTGACCTTTCTGACTTGTTGTTGCATGATGCAGCCTGTGGTTTTTTCATGCCTAATTTTTTTCAAGTTCGACACTTTTCTTGGTCTTTATGGGGTGGTACTGGTAAGCCCCAAATACAACCCACCGAATTGAGTATGGCCATGGGAACCTCCCGTTGATATTTTCAGAATGTCGATGTCAATTGGTGATGCATTGTTGTTTTTAGGCTCTTCATCTCTCTTATGTTTTTCTTCTTTTGTTGCCTTCGATGCAACTTCATTTGTTTCTCTCTACATTGATTCCACCATTGTTGTTTCTTCTGTTGTATCTCTTTCAACTGTTTCTTTCTATTCAGCTTCAACTTCTACTTATTTTCAGAAAACTGCCTTTGTTTCTACTTATGGTATAATTGTTGGTGCATCAAATTTTTCCTTATCTCTAGCTTCATCGATCTTCCTCTTCTTTTCTACTACATCCTCCTTTTTCTTAACTCTTTCCTTCTTTCTCCTCTTCTTATCTTTTGTTGTCTCTTTTTATTCTTTGGCTGACTTGGAGTGTGTGGATGTCAATGCAACAGATGCTTTTTCTATTTCCTATTCTTCTTCTTTCTTTCACATTTCTTCACGTGCCTTCTCTTCATCAATGATTCTTCCCACGGGTTTTCCTTGACTTTTGTAGATGACTTCATCACAGGTCCATGCCCCAAAATGCACTTGTTCTTTGTCCCAAATGGATGACGTATATTCCCATGGAAACTTGATTTGGTTGCACTAATATTTGACAACCTTCTTGGGATCATGTATTCTGAATCTTTCTTCCCCAAAGCGGTACGATAGTAACATATCCACTTCATCCTATGCATGCTTGTCCCAATAGAGAGCTTCCCCAACTCCATGGATCACTCTTTGATAGGAAACCTATTGAAGCACCAATTTGTCTGGGACAAATCTTGGAAGTATATGGGGAGCCTTGGTGGCCTATATATACTAATGTAAGTTCCATGTTCCATTAGATACCAGTCCCAAATATTTCTGATTATTACTAGTTCTTTATCCATCATGCATGGGGCTCGTGCAAAAAAATTGAATTCATACAAAGGTGCAAAGAAATGATCACATATATTATGATATTCTTACCTCTACTTGTGCTCACATAGCACCTTGCAGTAGATGTGTATGGCTAGGTTTTTCAGTTGATATGCCCAACCCATCTTAGCATATTGATGCACCAAGCACATAATATCCAATAGGTATGATGACATGTGAAAATTTGGAAAAGTCTCAGGCTTGGTATTCTTCTATCAAATTTGTTGATAGCATCGTATCGCAATCAAATGTTTACCCTTCTTCTATGTAGTAGTGGATCAATGGAATTAAGGACATCATAAATGTAGAGGCATCTCGCTCCCCGTATATCCTACAAAGCATCGCCACCATATATTGATAGGACGTTCTCAGTGTCATGGTGCGGTACTTGTCAGATGGATTGTGCTTGAAATATTTGTCTGGCTTGTACCAGATATTGAACATGTCTTTCACTTTGAGCTTGAAATTGCTGAGGATTTACTCATCTAACTTTTAGGTTCCATTTTCCAAGTGATAGTTCTTTTCTATGTCGATTGCACAGAATGATGCTATGGGTTATCCCCTGGCGTTGAGTATATATATGTTTTCCAAGTCTACATGCTTGAGAATCCTAGAAATTGTGTCTGCACAAGGGAACACCACAACATGAGATTCCACCCTATGTATTCCTGATCTCCAAATATTCTTGAAAATATGGATCTCATCTTGGTCATCAGCTTCTACTGGGAACATCTGTATTTTGAACATTTGGAAGACTTCACCCCATTTGAGTGAGTCTCCTCCTTTCTCTAGGCTCCTGGTTGTGTCATCATACAATGATCCTAGATAATTGAGCTCTTTCTCTTGTCTTCTTCTACTACCATAAGCCTCTATGTTAGGTTCCTTTATTTTTTTATTCTTCTGTGGAGACATTTATGAAGCTGACACACATAGTCATAATTATCCCAAAGACAAAACAAGGCAAGAAAATAAATATGACCAGATCAAGACCTCTAAACATATAAGCATTTCAGCAGTGAATGAAAATGGAAAACAAATCTACCTATGTGTTGGGTACCTAAAGAATCACTTGTGTCATTTTTGGGTGGGAGATCATTGATCCGAAATGATTTTTTAAGACTATGGTTAAGTTTTAAAGCATGAGTTAATTAACCATTTAGGAATTGAAGAAAGAGGAAGAAATTAATGATATAACATGGAATCCATAATAAGAAATCAAGATCTGAAAGTAAGCACAAAGAATCAGAAAACCATAACAACAAAGTTGTTAATGGAGTTCGACAAGATTGCCTACATCTCCAGGCCTTTGTCTCAGTGGGTGAGGCTTTCTTATTTATCTTAAATTATTCAAAAGTATATTAGAAAAGTATCAATTGGATTAAAAATTGGTCTGGCTATGTTCTGCTCGACCTTAAAAACCAAACACAACTGACGACACTGAAAACGGTTGAGTGAAGCTTCCGGAATTGGCCCGCAAAGTTCCCCTCCTCAATGGCTGCCCTACGTAAAAATGGATTTGGATTCAAAATTCTACAACATTTCTCATCCTTTGAACTTCCCCAAGGCTTCCAAGAACCCATTATTTATATAGATTTGAAGTGGGCATCATCCTCCCAACTTTCTCCCAGGATCTGGCCTCAAACGGGCTCCAAATCCCCCCAAAATGGACAAAATCCTCCAAAAACAGGTTAAATCAACATATAATCCTATAATATAAAGTTAAAAACCAAAAAATTGGGCAAATACACGCTATCCCCCTATTCATGGGCTCCTGGTCATATGGGAATGGCCCATGTGTCCATAGGCTGGCGTGCCCCTGGTCATTAGCCCCTAAACCTCGGCCCTTGGTCGTTGGCATGGCCATATGGCCATAGCCCTAGCTCCCACACACCCTTCTGCTAGTTGGGCCCCTAAAAATCGGTTGTATGGCATACCCCATATGCCCTAGTCCTTAGTTACCCACATGCAATGGTTTCTAGCTATTGGTTTTGTGGGCTGCAACGTGACCATGGCCTAGTCAGTCGGGCTAGCCCCCTGCCGACCGAGATTTACCCCTCAAACCTCGCCTCATGTCAATTTTTAAAAAAAATTGGCCATATGGTTAACAAGTAACACACATAGAATGGTCGGTCTACCCTTGTTTGTTAGGTCGTTGGCTCCCACAAAGGTTGGGGGTTCGAAATTGTCGGGCAACAAATTTTTGAACTAGTCGTCCTTGGAAAAATCTGGGGTGCCACGTGGTGCCCTATGATTGGGCCACATGTCGCCATGTGATTGGTCCATACTTTCTAATTAGCATACAATCAGTGAGCCACATCATCGTCATACATCCCAGTCATCTTCTATGTCACCTTCTGTACATCCCAGTCACCTGCCACGTCACATGTCGTACAGTCATGTGTTGTGCCATGTCATGTCCATACTGCATAGTCACCCTGCCACGTTAGAATCTGTACAACCTAGCTAACATCCATACTTCCACATGTCATCCTGTCATTGGGCCACGTCATGTATGAACTACCACGTATCATTCGTACAGTGCCACGTGTCAAATCCGTACAGGTGCCAACTCAGCCCGAAAATGTTGAATTTGAGTGATATGTGTCACCTCCTGGTGACGCCACATTAGCATGATTAAATCATCATGATGTCACCTGTTGTAATGCTGACATCATCTTTGACTTTGACTATTGACTTTGACCAATTGACTTTTTACCTATTTGGGAATTTGGTGAGAACGCGATAACTTTCGCATACGGTGTCCGTTTGAGGAAAAAAATATATGGCCGAAATCAGTGCAGCGAGATGGACGCAATGGAGTTGGTTTCTTCATATTCTAGAAAATTTGATTTTTAGGCCTTCCTGGATCCATTTTGGATCAATCATCATCTGAGGATGATAGGATTATCAGAGACATTACATATATTTAAGGGGAAGAATCCAGGAAGGTTGTTGAAGTTAAT